>JAVCKV010036609.1:0-23938 GCA_032274145.1 Herpochondria borealis | reverse complement strand
AAGATAAATTAATCATAGACTGCAAAGCCTATGCTAATTTCAAATCTTGGCTAGATGGCCAATTTAAAGACGCTTACGTTATTATAAATCCTAACCAGAAATAATTACCGAGTCTTGCATTGATACTAGCTAAGTCATTAAATTTCGCGGAAGGCACCGCGTTAACAACGTTGGGTACGCTGAGCCGTCCAGCTCAGCGACATGGCGAAACAGTATTTTTGAAGCGTAGACAGGGAACTATCCAGACCGTAGGGAGCCTCGCAGACTCCCAAAGACATAATACAGCCCCGTAATTGCATAAACCATAGAGGTCGAACGGCTAACGTCACCGGGAAGGCAGCATTTTATAGCGCATCATGGTGAGTGCTATAGAACTCTATCGGGGTCTTTGGTCGTGGTATGGATAGATAGAAACGATAAAAATGAAAGAGACCTTACCGAAACATGAGAGTCTCTCACCTCGAACACGGGAGGCCTCCACACATTCCTTAGCATCCTCAACTGTATACTTACTCGGTTTATCAGGGCTAGCGGGAGCTAAGGGCAATCATGACCAACTAAAGGAAGGCGCGATTGGTGTGGAGGAGTCAGATCCAAAAATATTAGTCAGAGACGGTAAGACCGATCACACAGCGAAGATGCGGACATCCGCTACGGCTTACGTCATCCTCGGGGGCTGCTCTGACGATTCATTTTCTGATTTCAGAGCAACACTTATTTGTTACACCTAAGCTAAGAGAATATTTACTAGATGAGAGTTATAACTTTCTTCAGTTCTATCGGGAATTAAGTTGGTTTGCTTGACATACTGCTAAGTAACAAGACCCAATGAAAACAAAATAAATCATTCTCACATAAAGATCTGGGCGTCTCCGATTCAGATTGTCTCAAATAAGACATTAACTTGTATTCCATCTTATAACCGATTATCATCTGCCCATGAGCATTTCGAAATATCAAGTCATCGTCATCGGAGGCGGAAGTGCAGGATATGCTGCCGCGAGAGAACTTAGCGATGAAGGGATAAACACAGCGATTATCGATGGAGCAGATGAGTTAGGCGGACTTTGTATCCTGAGAGGATGTATGCCGAGTAAAGCGATCATTGAGTCAGCCAAAAGGTTCAGCCACATTCTTGAAGCTGAGAAATTTGGCATCACAGTGGAAAACCCGAAAATCAATACCAAAGCTGTTATTGAACGAAAGAATCAACTCATCGATGAATTTAAAAGCTACCGCCAAGAGCAGTTAGTATCTGGTAAATTTGACCTCATCAGAGGCACAGCATGCTTCACAGACTCACACACGGTCACAGTATCTGAAAGATCAGGTGGCACACAAACTCTCACCGCAACCCATTTCATCGTAGCTAGTGGATCAAAAGTATTCACTCCGAACATCGAAGGTCTAACAGAAGCCGGGTTCCTTACCAGCAATGATGTTCTCACCGCTCAGTCATTACCGAAATCAATCACCATACTAGGAGGTGGTGCGATAGCTTTAGAACTAGCCTACTACTACGCCGCATGTCAGACCAAAGTCACCATCATTCAGCGTAGTGACCAGTTGCTCTCAACAATGGATCAAGACATAGCTAAAGAAATACAAGCTGCCTTGGAAGCATTAGGAATTACAATATTTTGCGATACTGAAATTCAGCGCGTCACCAAAGAATCTGATGGAACAAAAACAGTTCACTTTAAGCATGAGACACATTCAGCTAGAGTAAGCTCGGAAGAAATCCTCTGCGCACTTGGCAGAAAACCTAACACAGAAAACCTAGGCTGTGACCTTGCTAATCTAGAACTCATCAAAGGTAAAATAAAAGTCGACAGAACGATGCAGACTAGCCAGCCGCATATCTATGCCGCAGGTGATGTGTGTAGCCCACTAGACGTAGTGCACCTGGCTATCATTCAGGCAGAAGCTGCTGCAAGTAATATTTCCAAGCAGATAAATAACGTCAGTCAAAGCCCGATCAAAGTAGATTATACGCTCTCACTCTACGGCATCTTCACCGAGCCACAGATTGCAGCTGTCGGCATGTCTGAAAAGGAAGCTCTTGAAGCGAACATCGAATATAGAACAGCAGACTATCCATTCAACGACCACGGAAAGTCTATGGTCCACGGAACCGAGCACGGATTCGTGAAGCTCATCACAGAGGAAGAAACAGGCAAAATCATCGGCGGATCAGTCATTGGCCCAGAAGCAGTAGAGCTCATCCATGAGATAGTAGTCGCCATGTCATTCGGAGCCACAGCGAAGCAGCTATTAGAGATACCCCACTACCATCCTACATTAAGTGAGATCTGGACATACCCAGCTGAGGAACTGGCTGAATAAATCACCATGAAAGTACAAATTCAACGCTTATTCTCCGCTATGAAGAGCAGCTTCTGGCTGGTTCCCTTATTGATGGCACTATGCGGTATTATCCTAGGCTACATCGCTCAGAAAATAGATATCTACTATTATAAAGACTTGGAGTGGAAACTCACCGATGCGTCTGGAGCCAGAGCCATTCTTACCACCATCGCCGCATCCTCCATCACGGTAGCTGGTGTCGTATTTTCCATCACTATGGTAGTACTCTCCACTGCTTCAAACCAGTTTGGCCCCAGACTGATGCGGAATTTCATCCGCCATATTCAGACTAAGATAGTCCTAGGTGGTTACATCGCCATATTCATTTACTGTATCATGGTCGTGGCTACTGTAAGGGACGGGGATACGGGCTGGGTTCCCCAACTATCAGTCACCCTAGGCGGGATACTAGGCTTACTTAGCTTTGGTTTATTGATTCTATTTATCCACCACGTCACCCATTTTCTACAAGCCTCCAGGATTATCAATGAAGTAGCCGGACAGATCGAAAAATGTAGTGACTCTATTTTCCCGCTCAATGCTCTACCAGACGACATCTCATATTCCATGAAAGTAGGCTCGTTACCTGAGATAGATCACTCCCCCATTCATATTCTCAGCCAGAAATCTGACTATCTGCAAGCGATAAACTTGGGCACTCTATTCACCAAAGCTTGCGACAATGACGCCGTTATCCGCATCCATCACAAGCCTGGAAACCACATTCTCAAAGACGACCACATCGCCACCATTTGGAAGACTAGTGAACAGTGGGAAGATGTAGAAAAACAAGTCAACAATGCGTTTCTAACAGGATGTGAACGGACCGAAACCCAAGATATAGAATTCGCCATTGATCAACTTGTTGAAGTAGCGGTGCGAGCTCTGTCTCCTGGTATCAATGATCCCTTCACCGCTATTAACTGTATCCACAAGCTCTCCACATCTCTCTCGCTCATCATAAAAACAGGACTTCCCGGTGGAATGATACATGACGGAGACGGTAAATTAAGACTAGCTCTAGAAACCTACAGCTATAGAGGGCTTGTTGACGCAGCATTTTACCAGATCAGACAGAATGCCAGATCTAACGAATCAGTATCGATTGAGCTCATGAAGACCCTCGTGAAGCTAGATAAAATGGCGGCTCCAGAAGAATTCCTCATGGCTATCAAGAAGCATGCAGACCTCCTACTAGAAGACTGCAAGTCCAGTTACCAGAATGAACACGACCTGGAAGATCTAGTAGCGAGCTACAAAAAACTTAAGTCCTCTGAGTAGACCTCACTCTATCTGCTAAAGATACCATAAATCAATTCTTGCCAGTCACAGTTGTATTTCTTAATTTTCAGTGTCGTTTGGTGGTTTAGATTTTACCTATGTAGAAACTGATCATTCATCAGGCACACTTGTCTAGACTAGATTATTTACTATGGAATACGCATCAGAAACCGAAGTCACCAATGCTGCTAAGCACATCCGCTCACTCAACACTGCTCTAAACCAAGTTCTCTTTGGCCAAGAACAACTCATTGATCTCGTTATCACCGGGCTTTTAGCTCGTGGTCATATCCTTTTAGAAGGTCTGCCTGGACTAGGAAAAACTGAATTAGTAAAGGGACTCTCTAAAACCTTAGGCTTAGACACCAAGAGGATTCAGTTCACACCTGACCTCTTACCAGGAGACATCACTGGAAACCCAGTGCTACAAGAAGTAGATGGCCGAAGAGAATTTAAATTTCAGCCCGGACCACTATTCACCAACATCATGCTGGCCGATGAGATCAACCGAGCCTCACCTAAAACCCAGTCCGCATTACTAGAAGCGATGCAGGAACAGCGAGTCACCGTCATAGGTGAAACCCATCCGTTACCGAGCCCATTCTTCGTGCTAGCCACACAGAACCCTATCGAGCTAGAGGGAACCTACCCGCTACCTGAAGCGCAGCTGGATAGATTCCTCTTTAAGCTTGAAGTCACACGAAACTCAGTTGCGACACTAGAGAAAATTGTAACTTCACGCGAACTCGGAACAGAACCATACGTCGACACCATCATGGACGCCGGCACACTCGAAAGCCTGCTCAGACTCGTAAGGAAAATCTATCTCCCAGACGTAGTGGCGAACTACATCGCTAGACTTGTGGACGCCACTCATCCGGGACAGTCCGCAGCGTCAGCAAATGTTAAATATGGGGCTAGCCCACGTGCTGCGCTCTCACTAGCCTCAGCCGCTAAAGCACGCGCATTGATCAATGAGCGCACCCACGCCTCATTTGAGGATGTGGCCTATGTGGCACCAGCGGTGATCCGTCACAGAATCCTGCTAGACTACAATGCCCGAGTAGAAGGCATCACTACAAACGATGTGGTAATGAACCTACTGAAGGAAATCCCTGGACAAGATAAATCTACGCCAAAGACGATAAAATCAAGTTAATCTACAACGAAATTTTCTATGCTCAACTTTAAGAAATCACTCACCACCCTGCTCCTATTCTTGTTCATCAGCAGTGTGGGGCTTCACGCTCAGCGTGAACTCATCAGCCATTCCTACGACGATAAAAACAGAACCACGGTAAAGCTCACGCCACTAGTCGGATCATTACCCAGCAGTGGATACATGCCATTGAGACTGACCTTAAAAAATGGCACCAAGAATGAGCGAAAATGGGAACTAGCTTTTGAATCTCGTTCTAGTGCAGACTATTACTACGGTGGTAGAAATAATGATCAACCCACTCTGAATACAAAGTTTAACTACAGCTGCCCACCTCAGAGCACTAAGACCTATGACATTCTTGTCCCTGTCGTCACAGCTACACCCAGTAATCACAGTGATAGTGCATCATCCTCATTCTCTGTCACACTAAAATCTGGGAATCACACTGATTATGGGAATTTGAGTTGTAATCAGCTCCTAGATCTACCAGCCACGCTCCTTAGTACTAAGCTCTATGTGCAGCACAGTTCAAAATTTGACGGAATCATTCATCATGCCCATACCCACGGCCATACCCGCAGTAGACACGGAACTGGGAACGAGGAATACACTACGGAGTTCACCCCCTCTAACATGTCTGAAGACTGGCGTGCTTACAGTGGCTTTGATACCCTAGTCTGCACTGATGCAGACTGGTTAGAAATGTCCGCCGGAGTGCAGAATGCTATCTTAGAATGGAACCGCCTAGGAGGACACATCCTCATTTATAAACTCAATGCAGCATCTAATCTCAAGTCTCTGAAAATAGATGAGTCAGAAACCAATAAAAATAAGTCTATCATCAATCGCTCCTTTGGGAAAGTCACCATTACCCCTCTCGCGAACATAAAATCACTTAATGTTACTCAGGCTGCAAATATTATCAATTCTCCCAAAAATAAATCTTCTAAAATCCGCGCCATCAATGAAGACTACCAGTCAGACGTTAAGGGCTCTGGAACTTGGTCACTACAGAAAGCACTCGGTAAACTCAGCTTCTCCCCCATTTATCTCATACTCATACTCATCGCCTTCGGCATTCTCGTGGGCCCTGTAAATCTTTTCGTCTTCGCCAAAGCGGGAAAACGTCACCGTCTATTCATCACCACTCCAATCATCGCGCTCGGTGCTAGTTTACTACTCGTCCTGCTCATCATCGTCCAAGATGGATTCGGTGGTCACGGCCAGCGCGTGCAGCTCGTAGAGGTCCGTGCAGATGGAGGCGAGAATAAAGCCTACGTCTGGCAAGAACAAGTAGCCCGCACAGGTGTTATTCTCGGCGGATCTTTTGAAACATCATCACCAACATACATGTCCCCTGTCCCAGTAGCACCATCACGCTTCTCACGCGTCACTCGAGAAAACGCCGGTGGAGCATCGAACTACTCAGCGGAGCATGGCGAGGACGGACTCGTAGCATCTGGAGATTGGTTCCAGTCACGCTCCGTCCACGGTCACTATCTGGAGAGCGTCATTTCCACACGCGGAAGAATCACCCTCAAAGGTAATCAAGGAGCCCCAGTCATCAACTCCTCATTCGACTACGAAATCCAGTCACTGATCTACATCGACGATTCAGGCCAGGCATGGGAAGCATCAAACATCGCATCCGGTGAGTCAGAAAAACTTACCCCCACCACACCACCGGAAATGATCAAACTGCTCCACAAGCATCATGCCAACATGTCACCGAAGCTCCAAGAGAAACTAGAAATTCTCCGTAAGCGTAAGAACCACTTCATCGCTATAACTGATGAAGCACCTGCCATCAGCACCCTAGATTCCATCAAGTGGACCAATACCCAGTCCATCATCACCGGACCAGTAGTAAAGTAGGCATAAAATCTCATCCCTAAAACTTTAACAACTAATACCTAAAACCTTTTCATGTCAGCAATTTCAGTCAAAAATCTCTATCGCTATTTCGGCAAGCTCAAGGCCGTGGATGGTCTCAGCTTTGAAGTTCCACACGGATCAGTCTGTGGATTTATCGGAGCCAATGGCGCTGGAAAAACCACTACCATGCGGATGCTAGCCACACTCGACTACCCTACCATGGGTTCAGTAGAGATATGCGGGATCAATGTAGTGAACCACCCCGCCAAAGTCAGATCCCTACTCGGATGGATGCCAGATCATTTCGGAAACTATGATCACATGACCGTCCTAGAATATCTAGATTTCTACGCGCGAGCACTTGGGTATAGAGGTAAGGAAAGACACATGCGGATTCAAGAAGTCATGGAGTTCGCAGACCTCATCCCCCTAGCGGATCGCCTCTCTAATAAGCTCTCCAAAGGTATGACCCAGCGCCTCTGTCTCGGACGCGCACTCATCCATGATCCACAGGTCCTCATCCTAGACGAGCCAGCCGCAGGTTTAGACCCTAAAGCACGGGTAGAACTCAAGCACCTCATCCGCATCCTCGCGGAAGAAGGCAAGACCATTTTCATCTCATCCCACATCCTCTCCGAGCTAGGAGAGATGTGTGATTCACTACTATTCATCAACGACGGCAGAATAGTCCACCACGGTGACGCCGAGTCGCTACTCCAGGGGTCAGACGCCGCTGGCGGATTCTTCTATGATGTCCAACTCGTGGGTGAAGCTTCTAAACTAGCAGACTGGGCAGCAACCTCACCATACGTAGATTTCATAGAAGACCGCAAGCGAGGCGGCAGGATTCGGGTAGACTCAGATGACCCAGAAGTGGCGGCAGACGTGCTCCGCCGCATGGTCAAAGACGGCTTACCAATCATCGAGTTTCATAAAGAACAGCGGAATCTTGAAGACGCATTCATCGACATTCTCGAAAGACAATAATACCTACTAAGAAAAAATTATCATGTCAGAAGAATCCAATATTCATCCAGCCATACTGAAAACCTCAGACTTCTCGGACAGGCTCTCACCCATGCTCGTGAAGGAGCTACGTCAAGGACTTAAAGGCATTACCTTCATGATCCTATTCATCGCCATCCAGGTTATCCTAGGTGTGCTCATCTTTGGCTATTCATTTTCATCATCCTATAATAACACTGGCCACGATATCTCTATATCAGTATTTATCTGCGTCGGACTAGCGACCTGTGTTCTGCAACCGCTCCGAGCCATCTCCGCGATAGGTAATGAGATCAAGGAAAACACCATTGACCTCATGGTCATAACCAAGCTCTCAGCTTGGCGTATCGTCTTCGGAAAATGGATATCACTCGTTTCCCAGTCAGCACTCATCATCGCAGCAGTAGCCCCATATCTAATCCTACGTTATTTCTTCGGCGGTATGCAGCTATTCGCAGAACTGATGATCCTGTTCACCTTCTTCCTAGCTTCCGCGGGTATCACAGCATTGTTTGTTGGGCTTTCATCGCTCCCGTCTCTTATTCTTCGTGGTATCATAGGCTTGGGTTGCGCAGCCTTGATTACATCAGGGATATTCGGACTATTTACCGATAATAGTGGTTATAGGGCTCTCACTGAGCTCTGTTCATTCCAGTTTAACGAGGCTATTTATGTCTATTTACTAATGGTATTAGTAACTGTTTATATCGGCTGGCTATCGCTAGATTACGCAGCAGGATCCATTGCTCCCATTTCAGAAAACCGCTCAACCCCAAGAAGACTGATCTGTCTCGCAATAGTCGGTGTACTCTTCTTCATCTTCTGGATGGCAGACCGAGACATGCGCCAAGCAGCACCTGTTTTCATGCTAATGCTCTCAGTCCCCATAAGCATCATTACTCTCACCGAGCATCCATTTACTACAGCTACCGTCAGTGTACCATTTATAAAAAAAGGTATCTTGGGCAGGATAGGAAGCTACTTCCTCTATCCTGGATGGGCTTCAGGACTTAACTTTGTAATGATCCTTTTTGGTCTAACACTACTATCCAGCCTCTTCTATACGCCTCGTCATAGCTATCATTCTGATTTCCAAAAAGAAATGATCACCGCCTCATGCATCTGCTTCTCCTGCATCGTATTTCCCCTCCTGTTAGCTCGGATATTCTTCAAAAACACCGTCCAGCTTTTCGTATTCTACCTAGCAGGTTTCATAGCCACAGCAGTCATCTGGATAATCATCGTCGTCATTGCTGAGCAAACAAGATCACGAGGAATCTACACTCCATTCTGCTGGCTTCCACCGATTCAAATCAATCTCTTAACCAGAAATACTACTGAAGGTATCGCCCACATAGTAGCCCTACCTACATTCTTTATCTACTGGGTCGCCTGTTTCACAACCTCCAGCAAGTTCTGGAAGCACATCAGAAGTAATGACATGCAAGCAGAAGGCATCATCAAAGTTGAAGAGAGTCTAACAGAAAGTAAATAACCCCAAGTAACTAATGACCGCCGCCCAGCTAAAACAAGCCAGGATCAGAGCCTCTGCCTGTGCAGAGAGCGTCTCTCTACCGCTGCGTTCACGCGTCTGGAAAGGGATGGCTGGAGAGTTTGCCGGCGCGGGATCTGGCTCATCGCTGGATTTCCAAGATCACCGAAACTACGTCCCTGGAGATGACCCACGCCACATCAACTGGCAGGCCTATGCGCGAACAGGAAGTTACACCATGAAACTCTACCGCGAGGAAGTCCGCCCTATTGTGGACATCGTATTAGATGTTTCAGACTCCATGTTCTTCGAGGAAGAAAAAGCCATACGTGTAGCAGAAGTCTTCTACACCATCGTCAGCACCGCACTACAGGCTGGAGCGGCTACCAATGTTCATTTAATCAAAGGAGGCAGCCACCGGCAGCTCCCCATGGAAGCAGTCCTAAGCGATCAGTGGTTTAAAATCTCCACCGACCTTAAAGACGAGCACCCTAACCAATCACCAAACCTAGAAACCGTCCCGCTAAGACCAAACACTATCCGAGTCTTCATCAGCGACCTTCTCTTCCCAGGCGATGCCACCCCAGTCATCCGCCACTTCACCCAGCGACAAGGATCCATGATTATCCTCTGTCCATTTTCCCAGTCAGAGGCTAATCCTGAGTGGCAGGGAAACTACGAATTCATCGATGCCGAGTCCAACAACCGCCACCCCCACCGCATCGAACCCAGCGTCCTCCGCGACTACAAGAAAACCTACAGCAAGCACTTCTCACTCTGGCACAACGCCGCCCTAAAACACCAATCTCCCATAGCCCGTATCCCCTCAAACCTAGACCTCATGGAATCCCTTCAAGTAGACGCCATCAAGTCCGGCGCGTTAGAGATTTCATTTTAATTTGTATGTAAGGCTGTCACCAAGGATCCCGTATCCATAGCATGTTCACGTCATTGCTATTTTTAACTAGAAGGCACCACAGTCTTTACCCTTTGGTTATAATCGCGTGTGCTACTCTTCTTTCTTTAACCTGCACATCGTGCGACAGAGAAAAACTTACCTCTATTGAATTCACCGCGGGCGACATTCCACAAGAAATCTATGTCTGGCAGCGTGTCTGGACGGATGAGGTGAAGTCTGCGGTTGAGTCACGCACTCCTGAATTTAGAAACACTGTTCTACTCGCTGCAGAAATTTCTTACTCTGGAGGTGAGTGGACTTGCCAACCTTTCCAGCATCCCTTGCGTCATGCACGTGCGCATTCAGAAGGATTTGATTTAGCATTCCGTATCCACTCCAATGCAGCAAAATCCCGCTGGGATAAGTCCTCTACTGAACAAATAACTCTGTTCCTCAGAACCTACGCTAGTGATGCCAAGTCCATTCAAATCGACTACGACTGCCCATCGAAAAAGCTAGCGGATTACACCAAACTTCTCCTCCACCTCAAGAAAGAATTCCCAAGCAAAAGACTAGAGATCACCTGTCTGCCAGACTGGCTGAACTACCCAGAGTTCGCGGCTCTGATTCAGCAGACAGACCGCTACATCATGCAAGTCCATGGAGTTTCTGGTCACGGTAAAGGCAGAGCGCTTTGTAATCCTGAGCAAGCCCATCGCACAGCTCTCTCTTGCGCTGAATTTGGTAAACCCTACCTCATCGCACTCCCCACATACCGTCATGCAGTCAGCTATGATAGAGATGGAACAATAAATAACATCGCATCTGAAGGCCACTATCAAGAAAACAGCTACGAGGTCGCCAGTGCTGATCCACATCAGCTCTCACATCTCATCCAGCGGTGGAAAAAACAACGCCCCTCTCACATGCAAGGAGTCATTTGGTATCGGCTGCCAGTCAGCACGGACCGCATGAACTGGACTTGGGACACACTTCAGAAAGTGCGACACGGTGAGTTACTTGACTTAGCTAAACTCGAGCTAACAACAACTAAATCTGATGACGGACTACACCATCTCATACTGACAAACAACAGCTCTCAGCGACTCGACTGGTCAGAAACCATTCATCTTAGCTGGCAGGGATTCTGCATCGCTAGTTCTCTAACAGATCAGTTTATTGTGGAGAACCATGAACGAAGTAAAGGAATGAACATCCACTGGAAAAAAACTTCCCCCTACCCTATCGCACCAGGTGACACCATCAACATCGGCTCATTTAGATTCAACGAAGAAACCCCATCAATAGAAATTTCCATACCATGAAAACCTCAAAAAAACTTACCCCTACTATTACAGCTTTAGCATCCATCGCCAGCATAGGAATACTCATCGCCTGCGGTCCTTACTTCGCCCCGCGATTACTCAATTTCAAAAACACAGTCATCTCCAAACCTGACACAGGAGTTGATCTGATGTTTACTGATAACGATACACCAGCCACCCCTCATCTTCATTTAGAAAATCTACCCAAACGGCTTCGCGCTACTTATGATGCAGACATTGCAGATCTAAAAAAGGCTGCACCGAAACTCGATGAAAAAATAGCTAAACAATACTCCTCCATCCGCTCAGACATGGTCATCAGCACATGGGATCAGCCTGCATTTAGTCTTGGTGAAGAACGCCCTAAGACTTGGCTCAATGAAGCCACATTGGCTGCCATCCCTAAAGAATTCTCTATCTACCTCAGAGGAGCAGTAGCCTACCGATCTGGCCTCAAAGACAACGCTAGAGAACAATGGAAAAACCTACTCGCACTCCCGGCCGAAGAACGTAAATACAAAACTATCTGGGCCGCCTGGATGCTAGCTCGCACTTCAACAGCCGATGGTGAAGCCATGCAATGGTATGCCAAAGCCAAGCAATACAAAAAAGATGGATTCCCCGACTCGCTCAACGTTACCCACAGAGACTGGACCTCATTTTTCTCACTCAAAAGCGGAGACTACTCCACTGCCCTGACCGTCTACATCAAAGAAGGAAAAGACAAGGCGAATGACCCCGTAGCAGCAGCGAATAACATCAATCAAGTATTCCATCAAGCACTCCAGAAACATCAAAAAGATCCGACATCTCTGCTGAAGAGTTTCTCTAAAAATCCAGATCACGCAATGGCTTTTAGCTACTACCTATCTAGATACCTAAGTCCAAGCTATTACAACACACCTCAAGTTCCAGAGAACAAGGAAAACAACGAAATACTCAAGCTCTGGATTAAGGCTCTTAAAAATTCTAACAGAACAGATATTGATAAAGAACTCGGCATTTGTGCCGCGGCGGCCTACTCCGTTAAAGACGATAATTCACTACAAACGTGTCTAAAATCCATGCAGCAACCGACCACTGAATCTCTTTGGTTATTAGCAAAACTAACCACGATTAAGGGCAACCTAAAAGAGGCCTCAGCTATCTTTCAACAAGCTACTGAGAGCATTAAAAAAGAAGGAGTCAAAGCAGAAGGATTCGACCACCTCTACTATGAGAACTACCGTCAGAACGGTGAAATTGCCAGCGACCGCTATTTTAATCTCTACTCAGAATACGCATCCGTCGAGCTAGGACTGGAAAATCACGGTAAGGCTCTCGACCTATTCATCATAGCAGACAACTCTTCAGATGCCTCATACATTGCCGAGACACTACTTAGCCCTGGTCAGCTATTAGATTATGTTAGGAATTCAAAAATAGCGCAGAATTCTGATTGGATCAAAGCCCTACTCACCCGCAAGCTCATGCGCCATGATTACTTCAAGGACGCCAAAACCTTCGTTCTCGATGAACACCTCAAATATTACAACGATTACACCAGTAAATACCGAATAGGCATCAATAAAAATGAGGCTATAGAAAAGAGAGTCCAAGCATTCATCGACGCCGCTAGCATCGTCCGCAGGCACGACAACCAACTATTCCACCTAGAAGATTTCAGTCGTCCTTTTATCCGGATTTCCGCGGCAAATAGAAGCGTGCATAAAAAATATGATCAATCAGGTTACTATGGAAAATCACTGCCAAAAGCGGACGAGTTCACTCCTAAAATCACGCCTGATGAACTCCAGCGGATCAAACAAAACTATGTGAGAATCTCACCCGTATCTACAAAAGCAAGACACGCTGCAGAGCTCCTCTACCGCGCCGCGACCCTACTGCCTAAAAACAACGAGCACGCAGCCAAGCTTTTCTGGGAAGCTGGTGTCGCAACCAAGTCAGACCCTCAAATCGCAGATAAATACTATAAATCATTAGTCAGAAGATGCCCTAAGACCCCCCTAGGAAAAGCCTGTGATGAACGCCGCTGGTTTATCAATATGAACGATCTATTAAAGCTAGAGAACAATTAGCTCAATAGCATTTTTCTACACATCTTGACTTGATCAAATCCCTTTGTTAATTTTGGGGATGATCTTTAAAAGACTAGCTCCTTTTTTACTCCTTTCCATCTGGAACCAAGCGGGGGCTATGGTCGACGAGAATGATAATGGGGCTAGTGATATCTGGGAGCAGAAATATAGTGCAGCAGATCTAGTCGCTAACACCATTGCTGCTGCCATGGACCATGATCACGATGGATACACAAACCTCCAAGAAGCAAATGCAGGAACGAACCCATTTGATTCCTCCTCTAATCCAAAAATCACTATATTAGGTAAAGTAGGTAGTAGTGTTTCACTTAGCTACCCCACTGAAATAGGAAAGAAATATCAAGTCTATGTCTCATCTACATTGGGCGACGCTGCCAGCTGGACAGGCATTGGAGCTTCAGAACTAGCTGACACGAGCTCAAAATCTAGCATACTAACTAATCAGAACTCTGACACTGCTTTCTACAGAGTTAAGATCACAGATGAAGATACTGATAGTGATGATCTTACAGACTGGGAAGAAGAGCAGCTAGACGGCTTCGACCCAACAAAAGAAAACTCCTTCCCCGGTGAAGGAAACGACTTAGCGGTGATCACTGCTCACCAGTTACAACTAGCGTCTGCAAACATCTCCCAATCGGGAGTTGACGCCTATGAGAAGGAACAAACCACTTCAACATTCACCATTACTAGAACTAACGCATCTGGGTTCCCTCTTACTGTTTACTTTGATTTGAGCGGAAATCTAGATCCATCTAAAGGGTCCGCATCCTCTGACGACTATGTTCTAAAGGATACCAACGATAACATCCTAGATAAAGGCTTCATCTCTATCCCTAGCGGAATGACCTCAGTAGACATCATCGTCCACGCAGAGTTAGATGCCAAACATGAAGTCCCTGAGACATTGACCTGCACGATGGCAAACTCAATGAAAAGTGCTGCAATCAGGATTTGCGATGCAGAAAACATAGAAGACAATCGTCGTCTATTCGTTGCTAGATTAAACCCAGTCGCAGGAACAAATTCTACAGGATCAGGAGTAGCCTCAATGTTATTACGAGGTGATAACGAAGTGGGCTTTGTAACGATGAGTTTCTCAGGACTAGAAGGCATTCAGACTGGAGCACACATCCAATATGCCAACATAGATACGCAGACTAACCTTGAAGGTTTGCCCGGCGGACAGCTGTCTAACTATGCCTACGGACTTTATGCAGCACAGTTTCTATCTACTGATCAGCAGATCCTAGACGCTCTTCTTTCTGGCCAGATCCTCATGAATGTTGAGTCAGATAAGAACATTAACGGCGACATCAGAGGTGTCTTTTTACTATCCGCGGGATCAGAAGAATTTATTGCTCCTGCTCCCGCCCCGCCAGTGGAATCCCTCAGCGGTGATGATCTTGATCGCGACATCATTAGATTTTTAACTCAGTCCACCTTTGGAGCTACACCAGACAGTTACAATACTGTAAAAGCGATGGTCACCGCTAATGCTGGAGACAGAATGGCTGCCTTCGCTGAGTATATTGATATGAATTTCGGATTAAATGGCCAAGCTCCATTGCCAACGCCCTCGTTTGAAGTGATGGTCTATGCCGCAGATGCTCAGCAACGGTATTTAGCCAGTATTATAGGATCTCCAGACTATGATGCTGACTATAACAGTAATAGGAATAACCGACGCCGATGCTGGTGGACAATGACACAAGGAGCTCAAGATCAAATTCGACAGCGAGCAGCATTTGCTCTTTCAGAGATCTTTGTTATTTCAGGCGGAGAAAATGTGATCAATGACCGCCAGTATGGAATGGCTAATTACTATGATATGCTGAATGCTGGATCATCCGGAACCTACAGAGACCTGATCGAAAAAATATCTAAACATCCTGTTATGGGACAGTATCTCTCATCACTTAGAAATGCTAAATCTAATGGGATCGTGTCACCAGACGAGAATTACGCCCGCGAAGTCATGCAGCTATTCTCAATTGGCTTGGTTCACTTACATGAGGACGGATCCCTCAAACTCTCATCCGGCGGACTGCCTATCCCGACCTATGACCAAACTGATATTTCTGAGATGGCTAGAGTCTTCACTGGGTGGTCATTCTCTGTGGTGAACTCTCCTAACACTTCGCCGACCATCGTGCCTAACACTGACTTCAACTACGGCGCGGGTAGAAGCTACACTTATCAAGACCAGTGGACTAACCCGATGACAAGCTTCTCCGCTTTTCATGATACAGATTCAAAAACAATGACCACTCTTGGGCTCTCAATACCAGCAGGAAACACAGCCGAACAAGATCTGGATAGAGTCTTAGATTATCTAGGGAAATATGATTCTGCTACACCGCCCTTCGCTAATCATCAAACAACAGCCCCCTTCATCATCAGAAGACTTATTCAGCGCCTCGTGACATCTAATCCCTCTAATGGATATATTTACCGCGTCACACAAGTCTGGAAGAATACCAATGGTCATTTAGGACAAGTAATCAAAGCCATTCTGTTAGACTATGAAGCACGCTCTCTTCAACCTGCTCTGGCATCATCCTATGGTAAGAAAAAAGAGCCTATTATTCATATATCAAGTTTCATGAGAGCTCTCGGCACTAAATCAGAAATGCCTATCTCTGATCTGGCCGACACGACTAATTTATCAGCCTATGCTTATTCACCTACTAAATATGCTATGATTGCCGGTGAAGTTGCTAAATTTCCAGCAGGAACGACTCGATTTAGAATGGGAACTACAGATAGCACAATTGCTCAAACTCCACTTCAAGCTCCATCAGTATTTAACTACTTCCTACCCGACTACTCCCCTTCTGGAACCTTATCTACGAATGGTGTTAAGTCCCCTGAATTCCAGATAGCGACTGAGGTGAATGTCATCACTCACATCAATGTCCTAAATAGTCTATTCAACACCAACGGTCAAAATGGTAGTGAAGTACCTAATCAAAATGAAGCTAACCCATTACATAATCCATATAGTTACGGCCAATACGCTGACCATATGAAGCCTGACAGAAATCCAGCAACATCACATTTCATCCAAAAATATCTAGCAATCATGGACACAAATGCGGATGGCAAAGTGAACGATTTAGACACAACATTTGATCAACCAGAGTTTATCTACGCTGCATCTGCAGCTCTAGTTGATGAGCTCGATCTCTTCTTATCAGCCGGAAAAATTAAAAAACGCTTTGCGGCAGGATATGACTATACCACTCCTCGTTTCAATAATCCGAGAGATCAAATCATTGAAGCCATAGTGAGACAGTATGACTACTACGATGATGACGGAGTCTCTGATACAGCTCATGCAAACTATGCTAGAGATGAAGGTCGACAGCTAATCATCCTCACCCAACGCTTGAGGTACGCTGCTTACCTGATCAGTTCATCACCATATGGAATGATCCAAAGATAAATTTCAACCAATAATTCACAGATGAAAAAACATAAACAAGAACACCTAAATAGCCGCCGCGACTTTTTGCGACAGACGTCATGCGCTTCTCTGGGCGTTACAGGGCTGGTGAATGCACTTGCGCAAATGCGTCTGATGACATCTGCGCTAGCTCAGGGAGGACTCCCAGGTGACCCTTATAAGGCGATGGTATGCTTATTCATGCAGGGAGGAAACGATGCTAACAATATGATCGTTCCAATGGGAGACCCCTCTTCTGATGAAATGCGCATGGACTACGAAACCAACAGAGGTATCCTCGCTCTGGATCGAGCAGACCTCCACGCCATCACCCTGCCGAACACCACAGCTTTTCAAAAACATTACAATACTACCAGCTCCCCCTCATTAGGCTTTCACCCCAGCGCAGCTAAACTAGCCACACTTTTCGACAGTGGTGACCTCAGCGTGGTCTGCAATGTCGGGACTTTAGCTTACCCTCTTCCTGCTAGAGAAGACTATACTGCAGGTATCATCGCTCGTCCTATCCAGCTATTTTCCCACTCAGATCAGACTACTCAGTGGCAGACATCAATAGCAGATCAGGGACTAAAAACTGGTTGGGGTGGCAGAGTCGCTGAACTTATCAATGCTACACAAAACCCATCTTCTGAGGTTTCCATGAATATCTCTTTAGCTGGTATCAATTCATTCCAAGTTGGAACAGCAGGAGGAATCGCTCAATACATAGTGAGCACTAATGGAGCTATTCCGCTCAGTGGCTTTAGCTCAGGCTCCACTTCCAACGGAACTTACTTACCTTACGGAGGAACCTATGTGAACGAAACTGATGCAACAAACGGATATAAGGATAACAACCAAGGTAGCCGGATGAAGTCATTTGATACGATCATGAACTTAGCGAATGATCACCTTCTAGAAGATCATTACACTAAAGTAATCAGGTGCGCTCGTGAAAATGAAAGCCATATTGGTGCTGCGACTGCGGCATCAGCATCACTAGTCATAGACGACCCAGATAACCCAGGAACAGACGTGTCAATCTTCGACCATCATTTCAAGAACGCAGACTCTAAGCTAGGAGATCAGTTAAAAATGATCGCCAGACTCATCGCCGGCAGGTCTCACTTAGGAAATAACAGACAAGTCTTCTTCTGCGAAATCCGCGGATTTGACACCCACCAAAATATGCTAGCAAGTCACGCTAACTTGATGGATGAACTATCAAACGCAATGGAAGCTTTCAGAAACTGCCTCAAAGACCCGATGATGGATGACTTCGACAATGTCACCACCTTCACGGCTTCTGACTTTAATAGAACCATCACACCAAACGGTATAAATACGAGCGCCGGCTCAGATCACGCCTGGGGTGGTCATGCTCTCGTCATGGGTGGAGCAGTGAATGGAGGTGACATCTATGGACACTTTCCTGCCCTCAAGACAGGATCCACATCAGGTTCTATCGATTCGCATACGACCCGTGGACGTTTAATCCCTGACACTTCCGTTGATCAATATTCCTATGTATTAGCAAACTGGATGGGCGTGGACTCAAACTCTAAAGAACTTATCTTCCCAAATCTGAGTCGCTTTGATAATCCAATCAATGTAACTAGCGCAAATTTAGGATTCCTATAAAACAACCATTTCAAATATGATAAAATACTCACTCCCTCTCATTCTTACTTTCACCGCGCAACTAAGTCATGCGGCAACCACCGCACTACCAGATAATGTTTTTGTGATCGATGAGGGAGTTGCCTTCATGGTAGGCAATGACGGAGCATCCGACTATCTATATAGCTGGACAGACACTTCAGGCTCTAGACTTAATATCGCTGACCCAACACTCATTCTAACAGCAGGACAGACTTACACTTTTGAGAGAACCTCTTCACAACATCCATTTGCCATCCTTGATGACTCACTTGCTGTTTCAAATATTGGTGGTTCTTTATTCAGAGATAGCACAGACAGCGCCGTCATCAACGCCGCCATTCTTAGCCCCAACGCAAACTTCACTGCAGATTCGCCACCCGTTGCCACTACGATAACATGGACTCCTTCCCAGGCAGATATCGGAAACTATTTATATACATGCCTAGTCACTGGTCACACAGGTATGACTGGACGTATCCAAGTAGTCCCTGAGCCATCTAGCAACCTTTTAGTTTTAATCGGCCTTGGCTTCCTCGCAATTAGAAGAAAACGGTAATCGGCACAGGCTCACTTAAGCCATTATTTTACTAGGCACACAAGAACCTGATGCGCAAGTCGTAGCATTTTTACGATAACTGCTTGGTGAACTACCGACAAACTTCTGGAATGTCCGGTTAAATTGAGAAAGCGATTGGAAACCACACGCATAGGCTAGATCAATAATCTTCTGATCTTTCTGCCTTATAAGAATTTCTTTGGCTTTCTCAATCCTGTGCAAATTCACATATTCCATAATCGTCATCCCGGTATGTTTTTTAAACTGCTTACAAACATAACTCTTAGTGACCTGAGTGTGCTCAGCTAGTGATTTCAAGCAGATCTTATCACCTAAATTTTTATCTATATATCGTTTACAGCGATCTGTTAGAATAGAATCACTATGAGTATGGTCAACCGCTTTTTCCGCAATGCCAGAAAGCTGTATAGCAAAGGCACCTATCACGACCAATTGATCTAGATAACGACTTTCGTCAGTGCTGGCCATCATATCGTATGCTTTCTTCAAATCCTTCGCCACGCTGAGAGGTAAGTTTTTCTGTATCTCATCTAAATTAGCAAGATTTTCTGAAGAAATATCTAACTTCAGCTGACCAGTCCGAAGGTATGCAATGACTCTATCCTGAGCCTTCACTGGAATCAAAGTGGAGGTCATATTACCGGAACACTTCGAAGTACTGGCACTTCTGAAGGCAAACTCTGAAAGTTTAAGCGTATGACTTAAGCAACGTCTAGAGCAAGCTCCGTGCTGAGATAAAATTGAACAATAAGCATTTCCACAGCGCTGAACTTCATCTGAAGGAGTCTCTGTAACCACCGGATGAATGAACGCCACAGTGTGCCCTGTAACTTTTTCAAATGAAGAACGATAGATCGAAAACAACTCCGAATTCAACAGATACTCATAGAGTTGTGTTCTGATCGGCTCATCAAATGTTTTTTTGTTATCCGTATTAGGAGTGTTCATTGCGGCTAGTGTTTAATGGCTCTAATAAATAACACTGCCCCACATAACTTGCAACGACTATCGCACACCAAAACATCCAATAAGACTCCATAAATTTTCGTTCTAGTAGCTAGATGACAACGAATACCAACTTGCTATAATTTAAAAAAATCTTTAATCATATATCTTTATTCTATAGAAACACCTCATATCAGCTCACAAAAAAACACGATGACTAGCCCTACTCATGCCCAACATATCAAACTCGATAAACTCGCACTTTCCCAACCGCACACCCTTATCTTAGGAGTATCTGGGCATCGTGACATTTTGGAAAAAGTTGGAAATATTAATCAGCTAGAACTGGTTAAAGACAGGCTATGGAGCCAGCTAGAGTATTTAGCTAAAGAATACAGCCTTGAAAACATTGACCTCTACACACCATTAGCAAGAGGAACTGATCGATTAGTGAACGAAGTTTGCGCAAGCTTTTGTGAATTTTCTCAAATTAATTTTACCCAGCACGCTGTGCTACCATTTGATAAGGAAGTTTATATTTCATACGAAGAAAAAGATCACCAACCTGCCCTCCGTGAACTATTAGACAATGCACATCATATTACTATTCCTGAAGCTTGCACTCAAGCCTATGACGATGCTTTAAAGAACAATAAAGACCAAGACAACGCCGAAGATGATGCGAAACACCTGGCACTCCGCGCACTAGGTGATTTCTACGCTGGAGCATGTGACCTCATGATCTGTCTCTGGGATGGAGTTCATAATCATGCTACAGGAGGTACCGCTGATGTGATATACCACATCCGTGGTCTGGCTAGATCTAAGACTCACTACAAAGATTTTCGTTGCAAAGGATTACTCTGCCTAACTGTGGCTAGAGAAAAAAATCCTTTCCCTTCTCATGAACCCCTAACCTGGCATCACTTTGCATTTCTCTCACGGGAAAAAGGGCTATGGGAAAAATTTGTAAAAGCATATCATATCTTAGAAAGTAAACGTTCACTGGTCTTGTTTTTCCTCGCAATATCTACCGTTATATTTGGATTAATAGGATACTGCGGAGCAGCTTGTAGAGATTGGGTGGAAGCATTGATAATCTCATTCTCACATTTGACGCTCAGCAGCTTAGATTTCTCAGCCTCACAGACTCAACATAACGGTTGGGTTCTCTGGAGTCGTGGCACAGGTCTGGTATTCTTTATCATCGCAGCTAAAGCTATCTTAGATCATCTAGTACTAGCTAACACAAGATTCCGTTGTTTTATCAATGCAAATTTTTCACACGACTTAATTTGTGGCTTAGGATGGAGAGGTCAGGCATTATTGGAAAATCAAGGTAATCACTCAATACGAACCACAGCAATAGATATCCAACCAGACAAAGTGGCTGCAGGTGCTTGCAGTCATAGTAACACACCACTCCTCACCGATGATGCCAGCAACTGGGATATTCTGAAAAAAACGGGGCTCAATAATACTCGACAGGCATTCATCTGCACAGGCTCTGATGAAATCAACATGAGCGTTGTCCATCAAATCGCTTCTCAATACAAAACTGGCGGCGGCTTACTAAGAAGAAATATTGCTAAAATCCCATACTTCAAACAATTTGTGTCACGTTCTCTAGACCAGCGGTTAGTCTGCACTGTGGCATTATTCTCGCGTGAAAATTTCCCAGCCCTAATCAACTCTCTACCACAAGGACATCAAATTGATCTTCGTATGTTTCATACTGAGACTTCAACGGCCAGGATGTTCATGCGCAACAACCATATTGACCGCTTCACATGTTCACCAGATGCAAAGGGCGCACGAGTCGTCATCATCGGAGACTGCACCATGGCAGATGTTCTGATGCACCAAAACATCACCCAAGGAATCTTTGAAGAAGGAAAGAAGCTAGAAATCATTCGTGTTCTCAGTAATGCTCAAGACGAAGCGAGCAAATTTGTCAAAGCATACCCAGCGTATAAAATAGCGAGCGAACAAAATGACGCCGAAAAAAAGCGTTCTAAAAAAGATACTCATCGGCCTGATTTGGATTACGTGAGAATAACTGCCAGAGAAGCTATTTGGAAAGAAGAGCTCGTCTTACCTGATATCACTATGTATGAAATGCCCAGCTCTCAACGTGAGTTTGTAGATTGGGCGCAATTTTATTTAAGTACTTCAGAATGGGTATTAAATATTATAGTTGCTCAAGAGGATCCGGCTATTTCTTCTACTACCGCTGCACGCCTAGCACCCGTGTTAGAAGGCATCAGAGTAGAGTGGTCGCCAGAAAAGGCTTCTATCGAACATAAATGCGATGTCGCTCTCTGGTTTCTTTTCAACACACCTAATGAATCCATGCGAGCATCCATCGAGCAAACACTCGACAGTTTAGAAGGAAACAAACATCTCCATATTCGAGCCTTTTCAGACTTTCTCGGTATAAGCAACCGCAGTATTGCTACAGGTGGTGAAGCAGATGCTATAGCACAACGAGTAAATATTGCTTGGGACGATAAAGATGTTCTTAAAGGAACCTCGGATAGACAGGTTTTATCTGAACGCCGAGACTATATCCGAAAAAGATGGAATGACGCATCATTTACAGACAAGGATTCTAGCCGTCAATGTGCAGAGCATTGTTTTCTAAAGCAACGCATCCGCAACAGGGCTATAATAGGCTCAGATTTATCTGAGGAAGAAGCAAATCACTTACTTGCCCCGATCGAGCACCGCCGTTGGTGTGCAGATCACCTCATGCAAGGCTATGAGCCACTCACGCGCATCCCAAGCGCACAAAATAATCCCAAAAAATTCATAGTTAATGACAAGGAACAATCAATCGTAAGAGCATGGTTCAAGGGAGATAAAAAGGATAAAGATCTCTTCAAAACAAAAAATAAACAGCAACTCAAGCACATCGACTTAATACCCTTCAAAGACTTTGACCTCCTCTTTGATGAAGAAATAGCAAAAGCAGAAAAAGGTAAAGACAGCGCCATCGTTGATCACCTAGACGAAATCATGCGGACTGAGGAATTTGATAATTTAAAAGACTATTAAATATAGCTAACGACAAGGTAGCTGAACTAGTTAAGAGGATTAACGACAACTAATATGAAAAAAATAAGTATTTTTATATCTGCAGTATCTGATGAATTTCATCACAGTAATGATGAAAAAGGTAACCCTGTCAATCCACGTTTCAGATCTTATAGAACTGAAATCAAAGAGACCTTGGAATCTATGATAAAGCTGCACGATACAAAATTGCAAGTTGATATATTTACACAGGAAGACTCATTAAATGGAGAAAGTGGTGATATGTTAGATATCTTAGAGCGTAATGTGCGTAAGTCTGACTATGTCATACACCTCCTCGGATTTCTGCCTGGCGAGAGTCCTAAGCTTGCTAGCTTAAACTTATTTAAAGAACGTAATCCAACATTTTTTATCCTTACTGCCTGATTGCAGGATGCAGTTTTCTGAAGAAGAATACGGTCGTGCCAGTTTCACACAATGGGAAAGTTACTTTGCACTTGATGAAAGAGTGGACTCTAGGAGTAGAGAGACACTCCTTCTTTATACTCTTCCTAGCGGTGCTCCGCGCTCACCTAGATGTTCCGATAAGAACCTATACGATCCTGCTGCGCTTGAAAGTATGGCTACTCATTTTGATATTCTTGATACCGCAGCTTATTTTAGACAGGAAGCAAGAAACCAGAATGAAGGTAAGCGTCTTAAAATTGGCCTAGGCGGCTTCTGCTGATTTTTTCCAGAGCTTGGCTACTTTACTCGGGGTTAATTC
>JAVCKV010036499.1:0-23951 GCA_032274145.1 Herpochondria borealis | reverse complement strand
GGAAAAGATTAACAATAAGATGATGCGGGATATATGTTGTGTAGAGACGTTTTATCCCATGAACTTGGAGAAGTACAGCATGGTGGTAATGAAAAAATCGAGCCATGTTGATAAAGCGCAGAGTTGTTTGTGAAAGAAGAACATCCTAGCCCATCACGCCATCTGCAGCCCGCTCGCATCTTTCTTGAAGTTCTGGAGTTGCACATGAATGCATTCAAGGACAAAAATTGAGTTCCTTGAATGGTTGGGTAGTCCCAGGAGGACGTTTTCATAGATGCAGACGCAGTTGAGGTCCTGCCGCTTGAAAAAATCCATATAGATATATCAGGGCCACACAAGCCGACAATAAAAAGCGAGACTTATGCGCTGCACATGACAGAAGATTGGAACGCCAAATCGGACTTTGTGTTGTTGCATGTAAAGAAAGAACTGTATCTTGCGCTCTTCGAGTACGTGAATATCGCCCGAACTAATTTATAACACCTTGCCAATGAAGTGAAGCACTTGCGCATGGACAGTGCCGGTGAGAAGTTTTCAAATGCGGTCCTCGAATGTTGTTTCCAGAGAGTCATCAAGATAAAAACATCGACGTCGCATGTCAAGAAAAGCAACGGAAACGCAGAGCGCCTTGTTAAACAACGCTGGAAGAGGGCGCGCGTCCTGAAGTAGGGGTAACAAATACTGGAAGAGTTGTAGAGCACGTTTATCAAGCACCAGAGCTGGTTTCACAATCGCTTGCCTGTTGGAAGGCTGCAAGGAGGTATCCTGACGCTCCAATGGGATCCTTGCACTCATGCCGACTTTGAAAAGTTGATGAAGTTCAAGCCATCCGGATTTTCGTTCATCAATCGCCCGTCGAGGAAGGGAAAAATAAGCTGATACTGCGAGCTGATTTTTCTGACTTTGTGTGGAATGACAGTGACGTCAGGAATATCCGCGTCTTCCTATCTGAGGAAGGAACCGCAGTTATTCGCAGAGTTATTCGCAGGCACGGCTTTAAAAAGACGAAGAAGTAAATAATCCCACGGCTTCAAGCCTTTTGGATAGGCTGTCATGCAAGATAAACACCGATGTCAAAAAGCAACGCAACAAAGACGTCCAAGATGAAGCTAATCTAGTGCGCTGAATCACTGCAGTTAACAAGTATATGTAAATTGTTTTAGAGGAAACGGTTGTGGTATCTTACAAGTAAGACTGCCGTCAAAAAGAGTGGTTTAGTACGGTCATTATGGACCCATGCACCGGATGTCGGCGATTCTTACAGGTCTGCACCACCCAAGGTACTGCAGAATACAGCCACCACTTCGCCACGCAGAAATTCTGTGACACACGTGGCAGCAGACTGCAGTGCACCATGATTAGGCCACTACTCCGCCAGTTCTCCAATTCCCAGTGCCACGGACGCTGGTTGGTGGGGCTAAGTGTACAGAATGATGGTTCGTTCCTTCGTTTATTCGATGTCCATATGTCACCCGCAAGTCTAATCCTCATTCCTCCCCGCCGCTTTCCTCTCGACTGGACAGTTACTAGCGCAAAGCGGAGCCCGTAATCCCCTGCAAGAAGCGCGCAGAGCTCCATCTTCCACCGTGGAGAGCGGAACGAACGGGAAAACTATGGATTACCGCGGCGCTATCACCATGCGAAGCGACCTCGGTACACAATTATTGCCGGAAGTGGTTTTGCACTCCCGCATCATATCACAAAAAATAGTGGGCTACGAGAACTTGCGTGCTGGCAGTAAGCCATGTATCTAGTGGTACTGCATCTGTCGTAAATAAGACCGCAATTGCAACTAATACCGCAACGAGACCGATAGCAAGGTTCTTCGCTCTTTTTTTAACTCTTCTCCACTCCCTTCACCTTTTGAACATCATTACTTGCTCGTTTACATCACATAACTGTAACCATTGTAATGCTCGGCCGTTACTTGCAATTATGCTTGGTAATATCACCAAATTCGCCAATTTTCAAGTGCCTAAAGGCCGTCAAAAGCCCGTCCTAAAATATTAAATGTATGTAAAATAGTAATAAAATTAATACTTCCACGAGAAAACACACTTCACACGTCACACACTTACCACTGCTCGATTACAAATTGAAATGTTTATCTTCTTGAGCTCATCTCTTTTGGTTCGAACGCAAACACAGCGTCATGGAGTTCTACGAATCGAGATGTTGCTCAATTATCGAGAAAATAAAAAATTAACATGAATAAAAAAATCATCAAAACAGTGCAAAAGTCACAGTTTATTTTTTTACGAACGGTTATCATTAGTGCTACTTTAAGACGAGTTTCTCGAATTTCCACACACCCACTGCCTCCACTCAATGTCAAAATTAAAAGACGCTAAGATCGTATCATCGTAACACCCTTTCAAGGAATACACACCTGCCACCCATCAGTGCTAAGTAACTTTCAACTCTCTTGCCAATTAACCCCTTCTGCGGCCGTAGTCCAGACTTCTAACTGAAGGCTCCAAAAAATCCTTGAAAATGCGCCACCTTCCTCCACCATCCCCATCATGCCTCCACAGATACCCCCATCTTCGTCTGATCAGCATCCTCCACCCTTCCCGGAAAGTCTTCCATGCTGCTCAATTTGCGATTCCATCCCTGCTCGAAACGACGACCAAAACATCATCCAGAACTTCTTCGTGTAACTTCAATTTTCCGGAGCAGAATTTCACTGACCCAACACCGTGCCATGATTCCACCGCCCTCTATGTGATTCCGCCCCTCTATCATGTAAATGGGCTACTGTTCCATTATATCCTACAATTCATGCAAATTCACGGTGTTGCAGTGGCCGCAAGACTGAACGAAACTTTCCCGCAAAAGTTCGCCATGCTCTTTTACCATGAGAAAGATATTGGGGAAGCATTCAGCGGCATTGCAATTTTTATGGAAAATCCAAAACGCTCCAACACCACGCTATTTGGTCACAGTCGCGGTCATCACTCTGATTCCCACAACTAGTCCAACAATGAAAACCACACACGCCAACTTAAGGGAAGTCTCTCAAAGCGCTCAGACACATCCTGCCAGTATGATGGTACTAGTTATCTAAAGAAGTCACTCATCATCTATGACTATTTTCCCTGAGACCTCGGATTCTCCAAGTCGGAAAAACTTTGCTTCTTCCACTACCTTTCCAATAAAAAACGCTCATTTATTTCCTTACCCAGTTAAAAGGGAAGGAAATATCCTTTTCCGATGCTCAAAAGCGCATTGGAAAGTGGCGTAATTTCTAAAAAAAAGCAGCAGATGTACCGCTCTCTTCGCGTTCTCCGCTGCAGTGCGTTTTCTGACAAATATTACACCACAACAGAAGTTCTTGGCAAGTAAAACACTCATATCATGTTGCACGCCAAAACAGTTCTGTTATGCGATCGCAACGAAAATACCAAGTCTGATTTTTTTCCCGTGAAGCTTGCAAAGGTGAGGAGTGGGTTAAAATCGTTCTAAATACAATCTTCCAACGATATTTTCAAGTACACTGTCCTTGTAGCTAAGCAAAAAGGTGACATTACGGCCAAAACATCATGCAAGAAACACACATATTTCCCAGATTCCCGGAACATCTCCAACGTTCACTACGCCCCAGTTTAGCGCATGTATTGCAACCAGCATTAAAACAACGGTTTTAGTAACAATAGCAACCACCCGACAAGCATCTAAACCAACAACCGCATCTAAAGCTACAGATAAAGCTACAACAAAAATCCGCAGCTATAGAAACAGCAAAAAACGCAGGTAGGAACATAATTTGCGACAATTTTATAGCCACCGCTCTCCCAAATACAGCTGGAACTGTGGAGATACCAATCTACTTCTCTGTTACTGCCCAAAGCCGCAAGACGTTTATTCAATGGCAAACAGCCGCTTCCGGAAATTATCACAAGACATACCTAAACAGCAACCTTGTGTCCTGCGTCGCGTTCTCTACGAACTCACAAAGAAATTTCCCTCGGACGAAGGACTAGGAACAAATATTGTCCAGCCCTCTGCGGACGATTCTACACCGGAATTCGGAGAAAACTTTTAATATTCCACACTCTTTGGTACATACTAGAGATGCTCCGCCGATTCTTTAGCCCAAACCAATAGGCAGCTCCGAGGACGACGAAATCTGTAGAAGAATGAATTTAATTCATTCCTAAATTAACAGTATATGGGTGCAATATATGTGGCACATTACCACCACATATTTGTACCACATGATGTACGCCAAGGTAGTCCCGAGACACATGTAGTTCACGTAGTTTTCTATAAAAACTACGCTGTGTCTCACCACGCGAGCGCAATGAAAATGACAACTTACCTCCCTATCTTCGTTCCGTGAGCTGAAGCGCCGTGCGTCCGTTGAATCTCCTTTCATCTCGTCCCAGGGCAATTAGTAAGTGTGCTCTGGTGGCTCCTTTGGCGCCGCCCTTTTCTACCGTCCCGACCGAGATGTCTCACCGGCTTTACAATCTTGGTTCACCGAATCCTCAGTCGTTTTCTACTAGCTTTCGAGCCATCAAAACCTATCCTCTACACTACAGTATATGGTACTCACATAGACTCTAGTAGTCTTCATACAAAAAAGGCAGAACCCCAGGTTTCAGATCTTCTTTTTATACGTAGCTAGACTTGTTCTTCTAAAAAATGCCTGTCTCTTTAGCTATTTTAGCCTCTGCCTCCAACTATACTGTAACAGAGAACTCAGGCAAAAACTTATCCTTGAACTATATCTGCTATATCCCACATAGTCACACTCACGATTCAGATCAAATTAACGCCTTTTATAAAGACGCAGCAGACCACAACATCAAGTTTTTCCCTTTTCCTGCAGCCTTGATAAATGAATACTCCGCAAAGCCATTTTATTGAGCCTGCCTATACATCGGTCTGTAAGAGTAGACAGTGAATCGAAATCTAGAATATTTACCATATGTTCCCACATGCTGTCCTTGACCAAGGCAAGATGATCGTATGCGTACAAAAGGTAATTGTCTACTATGCCGAACCATGCGTATTATTTAAACGAGTACAGTGTTAGCACCGAAAAGTATAGGTCTGTTCAGACGGTGGTTCCCCCGTCTGTGGGTAACCTCGATAGGTCGTCAGCGAGCTGATTTTTATGCTCTTTTTGTATTCTATTTAGATATTTAATTACAGTACTCTGAGATGCCACCGTTCCAGTCGGCCGGTAACATCTATTAGGCCCAAAAACTATTTAAGGTGTTGGTTATAAGTGTAACATTCTACAATAATACCTTCTAATTATACTGTCGAAGTATCCGGCAGGCCCATACCAAGTCTAGAAACTCACATTCTGTAGTGAGTTGATTTTTCTCCGCTTCGTCTAGCGTCCTAGACCGGTAGCGATTGGATGGCGTATCCCTTCAGGACAGGTATTTAATAGCACGTATCATACCTGATGTAGTATAATACAAACTACCTTACGACTCCCTCTGAGACAGCTATTAAGCTAAAAGGGCTCAATATAATTTTCTTGAATTAATCCCCTGTTTTATTCGGATTATTCTCCAATTCACACCCTTCGGCTAACCGCGTCTCTCGTCTCACCCATAATTACGAGCTACTGTGTAGCTCTCTGACCATAGTATACTGTAGCTTCCCTAATGCTACCTATTCTACGTCTTATCACAACCGTATGGTGTTAGTACTGTACTACGTAGACTATTATATAGGGTAGACTAAACGTGTTTTACGGTGTGCTTTAGTAGTCAGGGGCTCTGTCGCGTCTCATCGCGACCACCTGAATAAACCACAACCTTCTCTGGAGCTCTTCCCTGCGCGAGCTGAAGCGCCACGTCCCAGATCTACCAAGCTCCAACCGTACTCCGTTGCCCCCGGTTGTGTGTCTAGTAAGGTGCACAACCGGACCCCTGGACCGTCTCAACAACGTGAGCGCGCGTTGTCTACCCGGCCCTTCGTCCTTCCGTCCCGGTCGCCAGTGAGTTCGTCTACCCCTTTTCCCCCCTTTCGCCAGCGGCCGCGACCTCCCCTCCATCTACCACTGCTCTACTACCCCCGTCTCAGCACCAGAGAGTGTTTTGTCTATCTTGCTACCTCACAGAGCGCCCGACGCTCTCTTTAGGCCTAAACAGTCCGCCAGATATCCTTACAACGTATCTGTATCTCCGTATCTCTAGTTGGTACGGTTCTAGAAAGGCACCAGGCCCCTTTCCCGGGATCACCTGCTACCTAATCGAACTACAGTGCCCCCGTAGCACTACTCTTGCACAGATACTCCTTAGTTGGTGTGTGTGATACTACAAGTATGAATTCTTCAACTCCACAAGATGCGCAGACCTCTAGCTCACGTCATCCTTTTCCAATTGTTACATACTTAAACTCTAACGCTTTGGCGGCCTCTTCTATTTGAACAAAGAAAACCGGTGAAAAAGAGTAGGCCGGCAAGACGATCACAATGTGACCCCCCATCCCCCCCATTTAGGCTCTACTGAAAAGTTAACCATTTTCGATTTACGCAATTACCTTTCCGGGTACCACTAAATTTTGTTAAATTTTAACCCAAACAAGAAGGATGAACTTGTTTATTGTGACCATAACAGACGAGCAGACTTAATCTTTTTCACCTTAACGATGGATATCGTAGTTACCTGTGACTATGGCACGACATAAACGTCGGCCAGTACGGAGATGATTGCGAGTTTGATCTAAGAAGTCCTTTCTTCCTTCGCTTTCAGCAGTGAGGAATAGAAAAAGATCAATCTATGCTTTCAGCTTGCGGTTGGGAGCGCGTTCTTCTGCAAACAATGATGCTTTCTTTGTGACTTTTTTCGCGCTTCTGTAGGGTATTTTGGACGTCATCGAAGTTAACTTTACTACCGCTTCTTGTGGCGTCAGCAACTATCCCTTGATCATCAACTAAGATTGGGTTCAGGAGACTCCTTTCTCGCCGCTGAAACTATTGTACCAAATCCTTTCACCCCACCTTTTAGCCACGTTGATGCTTAGTATAGAGTTTGAGTGGAACTGATGATGCACAGTTCAGGTCATAGTCTCAGGAACCAGACTTTTCAAAGCCGGATGGATTTTCCCAAACTGTGAGGGCTTCATGATAGGCAGCTGTATATAGTTGCCGCACGAAAGGCATCCAAAAAACATCAGACACGCGTTTGAGGCGATGATATGCACCTTCAAAAATTGACTTGAAAGGCCCAAACACTGACACATCTAGCGGTTGCAGAACATGCGAACAGTGCGAAGGCATAGAAATAACATAAATTCCGTTGCGCCGCAAAAGGGATAGTGTTTTGAACTTAAGATGTGCTGCGTACCCATGGAAAATTAGGACTACGTTTCCTCTTCGCGCATGAAGATCGACAGTCTCAGTGAAAAGTTGCTGTGTCCAAGTGTGGAAGATTGAAGCGTCCACACAGGCAGGATTCCGATTATGTAAATAGAACTTTGGGAGAACGTGATATAGTGACTGGCGAGTGCCGTTGAAAATCCTCCAAGGTGACTGCTTCCCCGAAAAGACGGATATCGGGTTTTGCACCTTTTCTTCGGAAGAGACAACGGGCATTACAGTAATGCGGTAGAGTCTATCCCTTGTCTTTAAACTTGTTGTTCAACATATTCGGTTCTCGATTCGTAAGCCTTTCGAATTGCTCAGCTATGTAACCGATCGAAAGACACACCGGATTCATCCACATTGAAAAATTGGGATGCATGGGTGATGCGATAGCGACGATAGATGGCATTGAATCAACACATGTGCTATGTCATGTGGGTTGCCATGAAGGCAGCAAGTCGGTTGTTTTTAATTACTTTCACCACATGGCGACGTATCTCATGATGAATTTTTAGAAAGGACCGGAGCCATCCCATTGTGGGTTTGTTGTCTTTGAAGCCAATCTCTGCTTTCCTCTGCTTTAGAATCTGGTCCATAAATTCCTGTATAACAGTAGGCATACAAGAACAGTATAGCTGCGTGTTGCACTTGGAGAAGTGTTTCATTGCTTGGCATATGACGTATTCGTCGCGATCGAGTAGACGTGGCTTAGGCCCACGTGGAACGGTTTGAATGTGAACATCCGTAGCAAACACAGGATTTGAGCAATCTTTTCGCTGCTCCTAGCGCATAACTGCCGCGCGAACAGCTCTCGGTGCGAGGTTGCCGTGAACAGCGGCTTTATTGGGTGAAGAGGCGCGCATGAAGACTTTAAAGACTGCGTTATTAATGAAGCAGGCTCTCATATTTCTTTGCTGGTTATTTAGTTTGTAAGAAACGGAGATGTTGTTGCACAGCGCTTTTCTCTGGCGTCTGTGAGTCGCGTATTAACAAAGGTACGTGTTATTTTATCCCCACTTCAATGCTGAGCTCTTGAGAGACTCTTTGGTGATCGGTTTTATGTAGTGTGGCGGGAAATAGAGGTCATGCGATTATAAAAACGCGCAATGAAAACTGTTCCTTGGTTTTTGCGGGACTAAATGCCAACCCCTGTTCCGTAAGGGTAATATAATTGGTTCTATTCTCATAATTTAGTCCACTACGGTTAAGCTCACCTTACCGGCTCGCTTGTACGAGTAAGAAGATCCTTCTAGTCAGCAAAGAGGATACCTCTCACTGCGGATAATAGCATTCTCTGTAATTACCTGGAAAATCTAGGTTCATTCCATACTGTAGCCGCCAACTTGGTCCGTTCAGCGGCAGTTTCACCTCGTGTCTGAAGGTACGGAGACGATATTTGGTACGGGGAGGCTGCCTGCGCCAACGAATGTCTAACCGCGAGAGCCATCGTAAGCAATTTTTGGACACATTGCTGTAGACGGGCCTGGAAAGGCTGCTAGGAGGGTGATCGTCTGTGGGCGACCAAAGGTCTTCGCAGTGTGGCAAATGCGGTTCAGGCTGGGTTAATACTACCTCTATAAGGTTTCCAACACGGTCTTTTGTGTCTTACGAGGACTTCTCAGAACTGTGGTCGTACTGTTTCACTGCGTTTCGAGCTAAGCAAGGTCCCAAGATGAATTGGGGTCCGTCGTTTGCATGTTCCACGAGTATTTCTCTTTCGAGGGGAATCTCATAAAAGTCAGAAGTAGGGGGACTTTGGTCCCCTGCTGGCAGCCAAAGACGGGCTACTTGCTGCACCTGTAGGTATCCCGCTCGCTTGTGGTTTCGAGACGGGGGGATAGTGGAGTGAGTTGGTTTTCAGGGGTAAGGCCAAGCCACTCTTCTAGCAGTTGTATCATGGACTGTTCCCAGTCCGCTTAAACGTGGCATATTCCAAGAACGGCCACGAAAACCCATCCCACAAACGTTTTCTGTCAAGAACCGCTGAATTCGAGCTGGGTTCGGTCGGAGATTGTGGTGGTCGAAAAGAGTGAAATACCTGTGTATACAGTACAAAAGAAGTTTAAAGTAGCTGGTTTCGTAGAAGGTAAAATATATGCTCTGTTTGTAATCCGCAAAATCACTTGTAATATCAAACACCCCACTTATAAATGTTCGTATAATAATAGTGCTATTGTAAGCATTTAAGCTCGAGTTTGTGAAGCAGGTGGCCCCATAAAAGGGACCTGCTGGGGTTTTCAGAATGTGCCGACTTGGTTACGGGACTATAGGTACCCCACATAGGTAGATACAGGGCAAAGGATTTTGAAAAAGAAATTATAGAGCGCGTGCCGTTCGTTCTTTACGGAAACGCGAGAACAAAACGATCGCTTTGGTTGAGACAGGACGGTGGAAGGGCGGTATAACTGCAGTAAAGGAAAAGGAGTAGAGCTCACTGGGGAAAGGAACTAGGAAGAGACGCGCTTTCTGGTCACTGCAACAAAGATGAGACTAGATTTATGGTGTCAAGGGACGGGGACGGTTTTGTGAGACGCGGCGATCGGCACGCGTGGCACGTTACCGAGATGAAGGAGACAGTCGCGCTCACTGGCGAAAAACAAAGAGACATGTAAAAACGCGCGCACGCGATGGAGACGGAACATGGGTCCGACTGTGCACCTACGAGGCTCATCCGGTGAAGCGGAGGAAAACGTATATGTACCAACCTGTACACGGTGCTCGGCACGCGAAGGGACGAAAAGCTCGGGAAATATGTTACCGTTCTCTTGTGGTCTAAATGGTGGGCGTAACCCTCTTGAGTGCTAAATGCAAGACGGGCAAAAAGTATCGTCTAACCTACTTTATTCTTCTTAGAGTGACACTAATATTGTAGCGATAAACACTATATATGTAATTAACCATAGTCGTTTACCATAGCATATTGTGTTAAGCCAGCTAGTGTGTAACTGGGTACACCTGGAGATCCCATCAGGGCGCAGATGGACCGGTGAATGCCCTCGGCCAAAAGCAGCCCCTGACGGGGAAACATACAGCCGTGGGTACCACGTGTCTGGTCTCAAGAAGGGGGCTAATATCGATTAGCCGTTTGCATAAATTAGATGAACAATCCGAAATAATTTGAATTAGTTCCCAAATGTATATGTCCAGGTTAGCTACCTCGCTGCGTTAGAGCAGCCCGCGAGGTAGTCCGTATTATACTACATGCATTATTCCAGCTTTGTTGGGATTGCCGGTGCATGGCACATTACATTGAAGTACTTTACATGGAGTCAGAAATAGTGTTCGACACTGCCACTACTTCCTTTATGGTAGGATAGATATCTGAAGAAGACTTACCCGAAGGAAGCAACGGGCTCTTTCAAAAGAGATAAAGTTTTTCATTGCAATAAATTAGTTGATAGTCCTAATCCAACCTCTTTCGCCAACCACATTCCTTGCGCCTGGTCATACTTTTAGGCTATTGCGTCATCCGAGGGAACTCACAACAGTTAATCTCTAAGTCTATTAATACAGAAATCGGTGCGAATTTAACATATTGAACTTTTCGTCGCACTGAAATGTAGAGGACGAATAAGTGTAACGTTTGGTACCCACACTTCACAATCACACGTTCTGAGGCAGATTTCTGGTGAGAGGCTGGAGTGGGAGTGGGAGGAGAGGGCAAACTTGAAGGAAAAGGAGGGATTATAGGGGAAGAGCCTTGTGGAACAATCAGAGTCAAGAAAAGGAGGAAGAAAGAGCGTAAAATAGAACGAAGAGGAAGAAAGCAAGAGGTATGGAGACGGAAAGGCAAGAAGAAATGTCGGTCACTGCTGCCATGGTCATCCAAATGGCCAGCCAGCTTGGTTCCAGATGCCTCCCTTTGTCGTGAAGCTATCATTGCAGTACAATTATAGAAAACTCACAATCTGCCTGCACATACTTGTCTAAGGTGCATCTTGGGGCATCTTGATGAATTCGCTTGGACTTCTCTACAACCTGATAAGGCGGAGGCGTAGATTTGATCATACGAAATGTGGCCACGCCCCTAAAAGCATTGTAGTAGAATGAATGCTTTCCTCAGAGAACTTTTATTATTATTGCATGACTATATTATGGTGGCAAGCGTACCGCCACATATAGTTTAGTCTCTAAGATAGTCGTGCGATGAAACGTGTAGTTACTTTCGTTTTGCTACATAAGCTGCACTCCCGTCTCTCTACGTGCGTGCACAACAACAGTAACTTACCATCCTCTCTTCGGCCCGCGAGCTGCAGGGCCGCGCGTAAGTTGAATCTTCCCTTTTTTCCCGTCCCAGATCATTTAGCAAGTGTTGTCTGGTGACCATCATTCGTTCGTTTTTTGCGAACGTCGTGCTCCTCCGCCCCCTTTCGCGACCGTCGTTCGCTTCCGTCTTGTAGCGCCCTTCGTGCGCGTCTCCGTCACTTCTCTACCGCTACATCCCATAAACCCCCTACAGATCCCGACGCCGCCCGAGCTGTCCCACAGGCCTTACAACCCCTGGCGTACTGATTCTATAGTCGTATTTTATTAGCTTTCAAGCTTTCATCCTATCCACTACACTACTGTAGAGGATATTACTATGGACTGCAGTAGCCTTGAAAATATAGCTTCCAAAGCACCGTATTCTAAAACTTCTTTTAATACGTAGCTACAAATTGTTCTTCTACACTTCATGCAGTCTAGAGTCGTTGCACAATCAGGAATTTCATTTTGTCGGTATAATTCTTAATGACGGAGAAAAAAACTGTCGTGTAATACATTTAACTTGTTTTGAAAAAACAATACGAGTGCATATTTGGTTCCCGGTAGTGGCTACCATATCACAACTGGAATTGTAAACCAGATCCAGAAGAAACGAATATAAAGATGTAACTAGCTGCTTAATCTATTACATTTAGAACGTTTATTCTCCATTTCGTCCAATGCACTGGAGCATGATGTGATTCTTTCCTCGTAGAAATTATTGTTATAAATTGGCAAAGGTTGCTGCATTTGTTGACAAATGCATCGACCACGTTCTTTCATCAACCTCGAACCAAACCCTTCAGCTTTACCACTTACCGATCAGACCAGGGAATGTGCGCATGCCTGCATCCGCCATAACGCCTAGCTCTGAAACCGAACCGAGGCGATTAATCTGGCAAGTGTCCCTGAAATAACGCTAAATCCGAGACTCACTGACAGTCGACTACTCCGGGAAATTCCCTGAATTATTGAAATCATAACCATTCTTGACATCCACAAGGCCCATTCTGATTCGTACTTTGCAACAAAAACAGGATAAACGAAGAAAGGAATTATTCGAGATTTTCTAACGGGATCTATCTTCAGCTGCGTCGGCGAAATTCCACTGATGTTGTGTTCAAATTATTTCTGTCCAACGTCGCCATATTCACATACATGGCGTTTTAATAATCCAACACTCAAGTGTATGCTTTCCGTAGCGGCCTTCGGTCAAATATGTTCTTTTAATATCGCATGTACCCTTGCGGCCCAACGCAACTCTTTTGTTTGGCTTTCTCAGAGGCAGGGCACGCCCTTTTGCGATAGCTTCCGTGCATTTTCACCCATAGGTAGTGGTCAAAACTAAGCGAGTGTGGAAGTGACGCCTGGGTCCTGACACTGCGAAGAAACCTTCTACGAGCGGTTCACCGGTGTGAGAAAACTGTTGCACGAACGGTCAAAATTCTTGGCAGGATGCAGTCGGTTATGGCATCAGAGAATAACACATATCAAAAATACTTGTTTGGAGTAGGTAAGAACAAAATGAGCGCTATGAGTGATCTATTCGGTCCTCCAGTAGCAACGAAGAGTTTCTGCGTCGAAAATGTAGAAAAATAGAAGAGTCAACTAGATTAAAGTTGAAACAGACTGCTAGAGTGAAGCGGGAACGGAAAGAAGGAAAAGAAGAAGTGCTACATTGTCGAAGGAATAACTCCGGAAAGTATAATACCAACTATTGAGCAGTGGCTCGAGTGTACCGAGATGGGTACTTGAAACCCCTTTTTTCAGTCACAAGTAAATTGTCGTTAGTCTTTACATTGTTCTTGATATGCTTGTATAGCATATGGAGCACAGAATTGACTTCTGTGCTTTGCGTCACCTCCGGTGAAACCTGTTAGGTCAGACGTTATTCAGGCAAATGATTTCCCAAATAACAAATACTTCTTCTTAAATATATACACACACAGAAACAGAGAAACACATCCACAAGCACATATATATCCCCGACAGTTATATTTGTTAGATACAGTCCGTACGAACATGCGTTTTTATCTACAGATTGGTTGGAAACGTAAAGTTGAATTTTCAATTCTTCGCTTTGGGCTAACAAATCTGTTCAGTCACGCTAATTCCTCTTCAAATATATCAGCGGCAAATCATGTTTTCAAGTTGTTAATGGTAACATCTATTGTACCTATAAATTCAACATTTCAGAATTACTAGTACCACCATATATTTACATCCCGGTCCAAATCCGTGGTCATATAGAAAAGAAGCGTTTTCTTTCGTTTAGTACAGCGGATTTGGACCGGGATGTTTCTAAACTGACACAGAGGCAGTTGAACATGAAACTTGTTTTTGTATTTCGTAAAATGAACTGTTTGCAAATCGCAAAGCACAGTGGAGCATGAAGAGGAGTTCCAATTGTATAGAGCACGACACTGTGATCACCAGTAGGTTATCAAGATAGATCGACATGTGAGATGCATTCTCTTCTGCATTTTGTTCTACAATCTATTGTGAATACAAAATATGAAAGGCTACACGCACTACTAGTTGATCTTCAGTAACTTTCTCCAGAGGACAATTTCCCACAGATCTCCACCTGGGTCCATTGACTTGGACATTACACCTTGCCTCAGTACACATTGACTCCAGAAAGGATGTACCATGTAATCCGTGGCAGTTAATTACATATTAGAAAAGCAATATTAATACATATCCACGGATGAGTGCCATAGTTCTGAGACTCCATGACCTCACAACTCGACCGCGCTACCATGCAACAAAGTAGATCAAATTGGAAACATAGCGTATGCCAATTGAGCGTGAATAATTCGTTCAGAGCTGAAATATCTCAACAGAATTTTTAAAAACATATGATATTTGTTGAGTACACGAAGGCTAAATGGCGAGAACTTTGCTTGGCTTTTTACACAAAACGCGGTGAAAGAGTTTAAAATCACCACATTAACACATCTTCATATCCAAAAATATTTAACCGAATAAGTCTGCAACCATTAAGCTCTTCAAAATTTACCTATCTTTCAACTAACTTCAAGCAAGTTTTTTAAACCCGTAATAATTTTAATCGCATGTGGGCGAATTAAGGAAACAAAACAAAAGGTAGTAAATTATTAATGTAAAAATGGATAACGTCTTACTAGTCCTACCCATCGTGTCATTTGTTACATGTCTCTATTTTCTATTCCAAAGTACAAAATAATATAGATTTTTAATAAAAAAATCATTTTTCAGTGTTTCTAGGTATTTCTTTTTGCACAAAATTTGATTAAATAATATTCAATTGATATAATGTTTTGTAATCTGAAAATTGTTGTTGATTCAAAAACGAAGGAATATTGTTGAAATATTACCGTCCTATTAAGGTCATATGTCGATTTCACATGTTCCGCATTGTTTAATTTATTATTTACCATGCATTTCCAATGTGGTCGGCGTCTCGTGACACACGAGACTGGTGTTCGGGCACTGTCCTCTTCAGGTCGGTGCACCGAGTGCTGACGCACTCAAAACCTGCGGCGCAAAGCGACTCAATCTGGTGCTGACGGATACGAAACCTACGGCACAAAGCGACTGCTTCACGACCACAGATGTTGTGAGCTTTGCGAATGCGGTCATCGTGCACCACAAACTTGATGCACTCTATCGACTCTTTGAGGCATTGTTTAGTATTGTAGAACTTATACAATAGTATAAGAGCACCGACTCGGTACAATAAAATCCGAAGCGGGCAGGTAAGCCGCCTTCCGTCGAGAAACCTCAACAAATATCAACCCTTGTAAGTACAGCCTTTTGATTAAACAAACATGTGATTTAAGGATAGGTTTCGATAAGACTTGCGTTCTGTTCAAAGACGAAAACTATAATATGATCTTCTTTTGTGATGACAATAAGCAGATTTCCGTGTGCTTCAACTGGATCGCACCAAAACAAAGAAATGAGTCTATTATTTCCAATTTTCGAATCCCCGCTTAAATTGATAAAGTGCAAATAAGTTTTGAAATATTGTAATGTTTAACATGAGTCGGATCAAAATACAATTTTTTTATTCATTACTTATTAATAACAGATATATTATTGTTGTACGAAATTTGTTCATAACCACAAGAATAATGACATTTTTTAGCATAACAATTGCAAAGCAGTACGACGTAAAGTTTCTAAACAGGAAATGGAAACGCAGGGCTTTAGCCGAACGCCAAGGGTCCATAGAAGAAAGGAAAATCTATACTTTTTCATATCGAATTCACAGGGAGATATTTGAAGGCTAGAGGAGGTGTACTCTATTTTCAAAAAGTTCATACTGGAAAAAGCTTTCCTAATCCATACACGAAATAAAAGGGATCGAAAAAGGTTGATATCAGGCGCTCACTGGAAATCAGTACATGTCGATACCTTTCCGCAACTTGAACAAAAATAATTCCAAAATTATCCATGTGGTACAACATTCGTTTGCGTTCAGAGAGAAATAATCGCTCGAATAATTCCAGTAGTCTCCCATCGACTTTCCTGGCACAATAAGCAACCTCTTTGGAGGTTTAAGTGGGAGGTTTGATGCGCTGAATAGCGGTGACTTTTTTACCTGCTCGGAAGACAATCTCGACGGGGTTCAAGTGCACTATAGATTCATTGCCGTCGTCCAGAAGCAGGCAATCATTTTTGACGATCCTCGAGGGAGACTGCTGCTTCACGTTGTGAAATGAGCGGAACATATTTTTTTTCATCGCGCAATTGGCGCCCGTTTTTTCAGCGTCGTCACTGTTTTCACATGCTTTGATATTCTGCAGATATTCAGGGTGTGGAAAAATAGTACCGATTTGAAACATCCATATCTCAGTGAATAATAACTGAATTGAAATGATCTTATATGCATTTTAAAGGTTTGAATCATAAGTTTTTACTAATCTAATAAAGTTTCAAAATGACCCCCATTTTGGCGAGTTACGAACGAAAGTCTATTTTCAAGGGGTTTGAACACCTTATGAAGTGTTTTTTCGGTAATAATCGCAATAGCTTGACGCAATTTTGCCTTGAGGTCAAGAATAGTCTGGGGTCGCTCGCAGAATAGTTGATCTTTTAAGTAGCCCCAGAGGAAGAAGTCACATGGGGTCAACTCGCGAGACCGTGCAGGCCATGGAATCGTTCCATCCTTCCCTATCCACATGCTTGGAAGCTTTTAGTCCAAATATTGTCTAACTGGAATTGCATAGTGCAGAAAAGCCCTATCCTGTTGAAACATCATGTTGGAAGGGTAATGAGCAAGCTTGAGAAAAATATAATACCGTAACATCCTTTTCTATCTGTCTCCAGTAACAGTACCGTCTTCAAAAACATAGGGCCCTATTACATCAGTTTTGCAGAAAGCGCACCAAACCATTGACGTTGGAGAGCAGTGACACATAGACAGTTTGTGGGCGTTTGAAACCCATATTCTGCAGTTTTTCTTTTTAAGAGCACCCTGAAATAGGGCCAATGCCCCTAAAGCAAGGTATCGTCGCAGCACAAGAATTTTTTATATCCGTACAGTTTGTACAATCAGAAGTTTAAGAATGTTTGAATTGATCGCACTAAAGTCTTTGATGGGTTCAAGAGCATGGCAAGGAATCTAAGATTAAATAAGATCTGGTTCCTGATTCGATGGGCCCGTACGTGGTTTGTGCAAGTGATAAACTTGTTGGATACAAAATGTCCAATAGAGTCCGTACCTATCTGTATCCGGTTCTATTGCCCAACGGGCTGGGAAAACAGGTCCATCGGCAAGAAATAACGACAAAGGGGTCTGCAACACGGGACCGAGAGAAATAAACAGCGATAAACAAGAAGGAAAGCGCCTGGTACGGTTGTAAATAGTGCAGAATAACAGAGTGTGTTTCTTAAGTGAATGATACTGCAGAGTGAATACGGAATGGCGGAGAGAGCCAATACAGCCGAATAGGACCTGCATAATCGAGACAGAACCGGACGGACTCAAAAAGAACAGAACGAAGCGAACACGTCTGGGAGGACGGCCGCAGACAGCGTGAAACGTCAAAGAGCAACAGCGTGAGGGTGAAGAATTGCAACTGTGTATGTCGCGCGTGGAACCGCAAAGGTCGCACGACAGCAAGCGCGTTCTAATCCGTTCGCGTAACGGGCGGGAGCGCCGGACGAGCACAGCACGACAGAACTCGCACAATCGCGCGACAGATGATATCGCGATGCGATACGACGACAAATTGCAGGACGTGGAGGACGCAGCGCAGAGGGCGCGTGGGAGAACGGACGCGCGCACTGATTCGAGACGTGCGCAGAGGGGCCTTTCAGAAGTCATGAGGAGCAGAGAACGAGCGGGGCGAGGCCTTTATAAGGTAGGCAGTAGGACCCGAGAGTAAAGAGAAAGAGAGCGGGGACGCCAGATTTGTGCTGATCCACTTCCCTGCCCGATCGACCCGAATCGAAGCGCCGATCCCTTTTCGCCTCTCGAGAGACCAAACTCAACAACGGTATACAAGTACAGCCAAGTAAACCCAATAAGGCCACCCAGTGCAAGGTGCTGCACACCTGTCATATTAACCAACCGGCCCTACTCTTGAAGACTTTGCATGAATCCACAAAAAATGCCAAAAGGAACCTCAAATCCGTTTCTATATTTTCCACGCCTCCATGAATCTCCGGGACAGCAACGTCAGTTGCTGCTGACAAAGTTGTGGAGAAGTGGCCTGGGCGGACCTCTACGGAGTCATGCTGAGCGGTGTTGTTTCACCTTGACTTCTGACTCTGACAGAGGCAAGTTCGTTTATGTTCAATATCAAAGCTCAGCCGGGCCTCTGACCAGTTCAAAATTCAAATTATCCCTCTACACGTGAAAATTTTCCATACACCTGCATATTTTGTGCCAGGCACGTCTGATCTGCCTTATTTACCAACCCGCCTTACATATGTCGGCCTTCATGGAGGTACCTGACTGTATGTCAGTACAGGCATTTCCATAGCATTTCTGATTGCATGGATATATCTGCAAGTGCTGCATAGCAGAGCTATTCGTACGCCTGCGTAAGCGAAACAGAATCTTGTTCGAGCAAAAGTGAAGAAAAGAAATACAAAAAAGTTCTATACGCAAAAGTACGAAACATTTAATTACGTACGCAATTATGTAAGAATTCAAATGAGCTCAGACCAGTACAATAATTCATTTTCGAGTCTATGGATTGGAGCAAAAGAAAAGTTATCTTTCCCAAAACGTCACCTACAGAGAACTGTACGATAATGGATGCGACCTTTAAACCTGCTTTAAAATGTCACCCCTGAAATTTAACGCAGAAAATATTCTTGATTTTTTTAGTATTGAAAAGCATTCTCTCCAGAAACGAACTCATTTTGGCAATTCCCCAATAATGACACTTAGAACCTAACTATTGTGGGAAATAGAAAATTTTGGGAAATATCTGGAAATGACCAAGCTATTTAAAAGGGATAGATATCACCCATATATTGAAATTAAATCATAAGAACTTCATAATTGTGACATTACTCGGAATATCAGATGTTGTTCTTTTCTTGCCTTTATATATTGCCTCGTTTTTTTCACGTTGGAATTATACTAAAGCCAAAAATTTGATTTTTCAATGCGGATTGAATTTGTAAATGTTTGAAGGCAGTGGCTGTATTCTGGTGAATTGAAGAAGCTTGCAAATGATGTGTTGATTTTCAACGTAAGAGCAAGAAAAAGTGCACAAGTTTCTTCCGCCAGGTACCCATCAAAGCAGATTGCATTCACAAAGATGGAGATGGCCTACAGAACGGGTAGGTTGGTTTTCTGTTGTAACGCAGTCAAAATGGGTTTCAAGCACCATCATGGCGCCATGATGTTATGAAGAGTTATGTGGACCTGGTTGCACAAAGTGTAAACTAAATTTAATAGTGATCCGAACAATTCTTTCTTTTTTTGTTCTCCTCTTATTGATTTCCGTGTGTGTAAGGGGTACAATCACCCATCTCCTCACTCTAGTATGGAGCTTGATGGTTGATTTTACCTTAAGCTGCTCAATTATGTAAAAAGAACACATTCTGTACGGATAAAGACATAATTCGAGATACGATGCACTCCCACGCCTTGTTGCCTGCGAAGGACGACACCTCCGCCTGTAAATTGAACAGCAGCGCAAGGCATCTATTCAATGAAGAAAACTGGGTGAGACTTCCTTTCGTATCGATACTTTCTCCCAAACATCACTCAAAGCTTGCAAATATAGTATTACTTGTTCAAAAAGCGGGGCATACATAAATTCTTCACCATCCCGAGATGAGTCACACATCTTTCCTATTTATATCGTAAAGTTTCAAAGAAGCATCGGACCACCGTGAAGCCTTCATTGCATCCCGCTCGCCTGTTTATTATTATCATATCTACCATCCTCATTGCTCGCATGGCAGATCGCGGCCAATCTTCTACGAAAATTGCCATTGATGATGAAAAACGAGCAATCCACACCGGCGAATTAAGGCAAGGACAAAGGTTCAGTAGCTATGGGAAAACGGTCGGCGAGAAAATGGAGGAGAACGAGAAAACCATTCTAGAGCTCGAGCGACAAGTTATCGAGCTTTCAAAGGAGCTGGAGGATCCCGGCCCTTTGTCTCCAGGGCGTGGTACAGGGGCTCCACGGAATCAAGAATCGAAGAATGGGAGCGCCAGCTCCTCGGCAAGGCGCCGGCTAAAATAGTACGCCAAGAACGACATACTTTTTTGAGATTTTTTCGTCTTTCATATGATATTTCACTGCAGTCTCATTTTTTCCTCATGTAGGAACATGAGGAACTTTGATCTTCGTAAACCTTTTTTGGACGAAAAATTAAAATCAATATTTTGAAACACCAGCTGTGAGAAGGAAGCGGGTAGAATGGTGTAGAGTCTGTCCGAAAGGGGAATGCCGTGTCGTAGAGACTCCCGTTAAGTTCTTGGATAAAATTTCATCTCACTGGTTAATTGTGTGCAATACTGATCGATTGGAAACTTTCCTCAACACCCACCTTTTCTGGAAATGATGATATTCTATTCACAAGTTTCTTTGTTCCTTGGTCTGACTACTTTCCTTCTTCGTTACGGTGTCATAAAAGGAAAATTTCTGGATGATGAAACTTTTAGAGCATCACTTTGAGAAATACAACGAATCCCGTAAGACACATTTCCACCAACCAATTTCTCACACGAAAATAATGCATTAAATAAGATACAGCATTGTTTGAGCACTGCTGCCACAATTTATTTTTATTGACGTCTGCGGTTCGTTATATCAATCTCACCCGACTGTTTTATTTGTTTTATGTGTTTGGATAAGATTGTAAAGCTTAAAACATTTTTGGAAACTACAAAACTACAAACAACAGTGAACGGTCGACTGGCCCATTATTTTATGAGAAGAGAAAATTTTGCAATTGTTGTGGGTCTTCGACGGTCGGGCGAAGCCTTGCAGAATTTTTTTGTGCAGGTACGACGTGCTTTTGTATTGTTAATGCTTCAAGCGATATTTTAATACTCTTGTGGTATAAAAAATCGTAGAACGATATTCCTCTTTTGAAGGATAATAAAATGCTTCGTGTCCTAGAGGTCCGGGTCATTTACAAAACGTGTAACTGTTTTTAATTCATCAATTAAATGCTTAAAGCCAAAATTGGGAACCCACTACTTAATTATTCGTTTACACGCGATATCGTTTCAGTGGGACATCTGTATATCAATTCTAATAGTAGTATCAGTATGACGTAAAGAAAAGTAATTTTAGCATTTTCGTAAAATGAAAGTTAAAAACAATAATGCAAAAATAAAGCGGTTTTAATAATATTAATCCCTCTGTAGAAATAACACGATATGTTTCTCTTTGTAAAGGTTTTATCCATGATAGGCGTTTACAATTCTTAGTTTTTGTTGCTTGTAATTTTCTTATTTCATTCATTTTTCATTGGAGTACTATCGGCTTACTTTGCTGAGCGGATAGTAATACGAAGAATAATATTATCTATATGGCTTTGTGTACTAAAAAAGAAAGAATGCACTATATTGCAACAGATAAAAGCATAAATACCAAATTTAAAACAGTTAACCACCACTTTCTATTGGGAAACTATAATTTTCTGCTTAGTTCATTGATAAATCACATAAAGGATCAAAATTCACAGCTTTCACAACCTCTTTTTAGTTTCCCTCTTACATGTATGAAGTTTTCCGGACATGAAGGAAAACTTTCAGTCGGTTGTGGTTTTATATTTTAAAACCTCTTAATCTGGTGGTCTTTGAACACTCTCATGGCCTTTGCATACATGGACACCTACGTTTTTTGCCACTTTACCTTTAAGTTCTTAACATCCTTTTATCTGCGTGCAAATATACATTTTTTAATTCAACTCGTGCTGCATTTCTGTTAGGTACTCGAGACCCATCCGGCATTTTCCAATTTCCTCTATTTTTACATAAAGCGGCACCAGATGCTTATTTACATGGAGTTTAGCAGCTGTTATACTTGCTTTTTGCCCATTTAAATTACCCAACGGTTCTTTTCACAAAATAGAGAAATAAATTCTCGTAATTATCTATCTCTGTACTGCGCTAGAATCCTTCTTTCATAATAGAAATTATTATTAGTACTATTGTTACGGGTTCTAGGCGAGATTTATGGCAGTACAGAAAAAAAATTCTTGCTGTAGTTATACTACGAGTCAAGGAAAAAGATGGAATGTAACGTTCGCAGATGTAGAAGAATTTGCATGACTGAACAACTTTATTCGCAATTAGTGAAGGTCTGAAAATAAAAAAATCCTCCGAACGAGTTTATAGTGAGAAACCAGTTTTTGCATATAAAATGTAACTACACATCCTATCTACTACGGGCTATGGATATTTTGAAGCAGAGATAATCAATAATAAGAGTAAAAACGATCGGATACAAATATTTTATATATGTATTAATTTATATTTTTAAGATATAGTATATCGCAAAACCATTGAGTCCAGTTACTCCAATCACACATTATAATACAATTATTCTGCTCCACACGCTACGCAGAAATAACGTAAGTAGATTCGATTGCACCAGTGTTTTACAACTCAATGGGATACAGGGAGCAGTTTTGCACACTTGTACCGTCGTTGATTAAATAATAACAGGCTTTATGTAACTGTCCTTCGCGAACCTAGCAACACCCCTTTTCCGTCATTTCACTTCCTCTCTCTCAACGGCAGTATGCTGTAGCTGAAAGACAGTACGCTTTTTTGTACAATTTCGACGAGTCATCTCTTTGTTTCTCCTCGTGGAGGGAATAGGGCGCTTAGAGCTGTCCTTTCGTCCTTTCCATTTCAGAACGTTGTTTCTGATACGCTCTATCCTTTGATAACATAATCGATTTCATCGTCTAGGAATCTTTGACCTGTTCGTGCCACACTGTTCGCACCCCTCGTACAACTCCCATGGACTATTTCTTCAGTGTCAATGCCTACACAGAAATGCACCACTTCCTTAGTCTCAAAAATTGCCCATGCGTGAAGATGCGTGGACACCACCACAAAAGGATGTCTTCTACCTCTGAAAGATCCGAACGGCAGAGTTGAATGGCACCGCAAAGCGTTCTGCATTTCTTGAAGAGCGTTCTATATCGACGGCCACGACAAAAAGCGAGCACTTGAATGGTGTTTCATTTACAAACAGCTTGCACATACTTGAAGTTTTATACACGGGGATGTTTGTGAGAGACGGTTTGAACATGGATGCCTGCTACCATACGGAAAATTCGAAGAGTTCCTTTTTCATTTCTAATTTAATATTCTCCGTGATTTAGAAGGATACGGACCAATAAGTAGTGTGTTAATGGTGTGATTGTGGAAAACCTGTATCGATAGGATACTTTTTTCTCGTCCTTTACATTTCCGTCCGCCGACGACTTCTTTACTTCAAATCCGCAACATTTTCCCCATTATTAAGTGAAAGATTGACTGTTGAAAGTCGCCGCGGGTGACGGGAAAGAGCATATACGAGCTTGTACCAAACATGGAGATAGAGTCAATAAAGCAAAGGACGGTTAGGACATCCATCAGATCGCTGCAATGAAACGATATATCACTTTGAATGGAAAGAGTAGCTTCCGATCGACAAAGGCCGCCTTCCGAAAACTATCGAACAAAAATGGAAATGGTCGGAGTACCCAACGCTCCATAACACTGCATGTATATCATCGCATCGTAGCATTATATTACGGGCGACCACATCGTAGCTCAACTGGTGAGCTTGGGGCCCCACCAAGGATGTAAATGGCAGAATTGATTGCAACACAAACCCACACTTTGCTCGCCTGTTCGTTGGGGTCGCTGCGTCAGCTCCCTTTCACACCATACATCTCTTCCTTC
>JAVCKV010036498.1:0-67791 GCA_032274145.1 Herpochondria borealis | reverse complement strand
GAAATCCGAGGCTGGCGTTGGGCCGGAGCAAATCCTTCTGCACATACTTAATCCAAGCGAAAGGACCAAGGGTAGATGTATGATCAGAACAGCAATTTTGGATAGGGAGGAGAAAGAATTTTTTGTTCACCACCAGGGTGAGGGTGCACTCAAATCGTTCGAACTTCATGGCAGTGTAGTTTTTACTAATTCGTTCCTTGATACTACCCATCGCAAGATTTCGTTCACCGTGCGCCAAGACACCGAGGGGGAAAGTTTCTGTAGAATAACTAGGGATGCTCCATATGGAGGTGAAGACGAGCAAGATAAATACAGGGTGTGATCTGTTCACCCTATATGACTTGGGCATATAATGCAGGCACGGTGCGCCATCCCGTTTGTGCAAGTGCTACATAATTCAGCTTTTTAGTCTTTTAAAAAGTAAGGCCTCCGGCAGGGGACATCGCGGTAGCGAAAACATATCACCAAAAAAGAACAAAAAGTCTCTTGGCAGGGAATTACACCCCCGCCAATGGCCGTACCGCTTGCAGCAACTTATGCACTTCATTCACCGCCAACGACAACATCGCATAATCGGCAGTTCCACTGGATTTAATCTCTGTTAGACGCTGAGTATAAATATCAAGACGCCCGGCGGATTTCTCTGCCCACATGTCAACCATCGCAGATGCTGAGTCCTGCGCTTCAATAGTGTTCAGAATTTCAGCGCATAAATGGCGTTGCTGGTAATGCAGATCTGAACGCAGCGCGGACTTTGCCAATGCATGCCAGTGGTTGTTTACATCAAGTAAGCTGATTTGTTCTCGCAACCATTGAATTTCGAGGAATTCACCAAGGTGGTAGTAAACGCCGGCTGCTTTATTAAGATCGGCGTCTGGTGCTTGTGAGATATCCAGGATATCGAATCCGGATGACAGAGGCACAACCACAGCGACTGATGCGGCGATATCTTCAGGTACACAGGCCTTGGTGAAGTATTCGCAACGGGCCTGGTAGCTGGTTTTATTCGGCGTTGCCAGCACCTGTGGAATAGAAGCCTTCAATTCAGCAATACCGCTTTCAAAGGTATCGACTATCGGTTGAATGCCGTCCGCGGTGCGGCGATTTTTAACAAGCCAGTGAATGCCGCGCTCTACCCAGCCACGCACCATGAATAGCATTTCGGTTTGGGTTTCATTGCTGATGCTGTTATCGAGATTTTCAATCGATGCCCACAGGTTGCGCATGCCAAACAGGCTGCGTACAGCGACATAGGCGGCTGCAATTTCTTCTGTGCTTGCGCCCAGTTCATCCTGAAGTCTGAATAGATAGGTCGGGCCAAGTCGATTGACCAGACTATTGGTCACCTGAGTAGCGATGATTTCCCTTCTTAGCTGATGCTGTAGTGTCTGAGTCTGAAAATTATCGCTAAGCTGATTCGGGAAGTATTGCAATAGTTCGCTTTCAAAGAACGAGTCGGTAACAAGATTGGAATCACGAAGCTGCTCGTAGATGTCCATCTTGCTATAGGCAATCAGAACAGCAAGTTCTGGTGCAGTCAGCCCTTTATTTGCAGCGGATCGCTCGGCAATGGTGTCTGTGTCTGGCAGGAACTCGATGGCGCGGTTTAGTTTGCCATTGCTTTCCATAGAGGCCATGAAGCGTGCATGTTCTTCGAGCAGGGCCGGTGCCTGTGCCAGTGAAAGGCTGACACACTGTGTTTGAAGATAGTTATCCCGCAGAACAAGATCGGAGACATCATCGGTCATTTCTGCCAGTAGGCCGCTGCGTTTGTCAGCGGGTAGGGCGTTACTGGTTACCAGGCTATCAACCAGAATCTTGATATTGACTTCATGATCAGAGCAATCAACACCGGCGGAATTATCGATCGCGTCGGTATAGATTTTCCCACCGTGTGCGGCAAACTCTATGCGACCCAGTTGAGTACAACCCAGGTTCCCACCTTCACCAACGACGCGGCAGTTCAGGTCTTTTGCATCAACCCGCAGAGGATCATTGGTTTTGTCCTGTGCGTCGACATGGGTTTCGGTCGATGCTTTGATATAAGTACCGATACCACCATTCCACAGTAGATCTACCTTTGACTTTAACAGGGCGTTGATCAGATCATTCGGGGCCATCTGGCTTTTATCTATACCGAATGCAGTTTGAATTTCTTTGCTTAGTGAAATCGACTTGGATGAACGGCTGAATATTCCGCCACCTTTTGATATTAATGAAGGGTCGTAGTCTTCCCAGCTGGAACGGGGCAGTTTAAACAGGCGATCCCGCTCGGCGAAGCTGGACGCTGCATCTGGCGTAGGATCGAGGAAGACATGCATGTGGTTAAATGCCGCAAGCAGTTTTATTTTCTCTGACAGCAACATACCGTTGCCAAATACATCACCGCTCATGTCGCCTATACCGATAACCGTGAACTCTTCCTGCTGAGTATCGTGGTTATATTCACGGAAATGCCGTTTTACTGATTCCCATGCACCTTTGGCAGTGATTCCCATGCCTTTATGGTCATAACCGACGGACCCGCCCGATGCAAATGCATCACCGAGCCAGAAGCCGTATTCGTCAGATACGCCATTCGCGATATCTGAAAATGTAGCGGTACCTTTGTCTGCGGCGACCACCAGGTAGGGGTCATCGGCGTCATGGCGAACGACATCGACCGGAGGCACTATTTTGCCATCGACGTAGTTGTCAGTGATATCAAGCATGCCGCGTAGGAAAGTCTGGTAGCACCTGACGACTTCTTCCATCAGAACTTCGCGTGTTGCGTTAACCGGTGCCTGCTTGACCACAAAACCGCCTTTTGAGCCGACCGGTACAATCACTGAGTTTTTTACCATCTGTGCTTTCATTAAGCCAAGCACTTCGGTGCGAAAATCTTCCCGGCGATCAGACCAGCGTAAGCCGCCTCTGGCCACTTTTCCACCGCGTAAATGCACCGCTTCTACCCGTGGTGAGCAGACAAATATTTCAAACTCCGGTACCGGAAGCGGAACACCTTCGATCAGTGAAGGGATCAGTTTAATGGAGAGGTAGTCGTGCGGTTTACCTGATTCAGTGGATTTGTAGAAGTTGGTTCTAACGGATGCGATGATTGCGTTTTCGAAGGTGCGCAGAATTCGATCTTCATCAAGGCTGACTACCTGATCAAGCTCTGCCGCAAAAGCATCGGAGATTTCCTGTGTATCCTGGTTATCCAGCGCCGGGTTAAAGCGTTGTTCAAAATGTTGAATAGCAATTTTGACCAGTCGGGCATTGTTGACCAGGCAGTCTGTCATATAGTCCTGCGAATACGGTACTTTGATTTGCAGTAGATATTTGCAGTAACAGCGCAGAATAGTGGTTTGTCGCCAGTTTAAACCTGCGGTCAGAACAAGCTGGTTAAAGCCGTCATCATCGATTTCATCATGCCAGACTTTCAGAAAAGTCTGTTCAAAATCATTGGCTATTTCGGCAATCGGTAATTGAGCGGCATTAGCATGGTGTAGCGTGAATACGCGAATACTGAGATTGCCCGTGGCACTGCGGATTTCAAAGGGTTGTTCACCATCTACCGGCACGCCCATGTGCTCAAGAATATGGATGGTTTTCGAAAGTGGTACTTGCGTGTCACCGTGGTAAATATTGAAGCCGATTTCTGTGTCTGTGTGAGTTTCATCGCGATAGAAACGCACTTCCAGTGGCTGGCCCTGTGATTCGGAGATGCGCTGGAGTATCTCTATGTCGCGAGTCGCGGTTTCGATGTCATACTGTTCTTTGTAGGATGAAGGAATACCGCGCAGCAGGTCCAGCTTGCGTTCGCCTGCTTTTTTAGTAGCTTCGCTGTTATCTATGGTTTGCAGTAAGGCATCACGGGTTTTTTCATCCCAATCCTGTGCCACATCGATAATGGTTTGTTCTATAGCGGGAAAATCTGCATCACGATTGCCAGTGTCATGCGGGGTACGTAAAAAGAAATGCAGCCTCGCCAGTGAGTTTTCAGAAGACAAGGTGACATTAAATTCAACGTTATCTGCGTTGAGGCGGTCTAATAGTATTTCCTGAATCCGGTGTCTTAACTGACGTGAATAGATGTCACTGGGTACATAGACAAAACAAGTAGCAAAGCGATTGAACTGATCCTGAATGCCGAGAAGCTTCACTCGCGGATGATGAAGCAGGTTCATGATGCCGCGTGAAATAGCCATGATGGTGTCTTCGTGAGATTGCAGTAGTAAATCTCGCGGGAAACCTTCAAGTGTGCTCAGCAGAATTTTGCCGTCGTGAGCACCTGGATTTATTTTTGAGCGTGCGACGATATTGAGTGATTTGTGCCGAAGCAGAGGAATGGAATCCAGATCTGTGCTTTCGGCTCTTGAAGTGAAAAAGCCGGTTATCACGCAGCGACCGTTCGTTTTGCCGTTGGCATCAATCCGTTTAAAAGTGATGATGTCCATCGGTTTCGGCCACATCACCGGGGCCTTTTCAATGGACTTGGTGGCGTAGAGTATCGCGGTATCTGCTTGCTTGAGCTCAGTTATCGGAATGCAGCTTTTCAACACATCATTGGGATTGCCGGACTTAAAAATACCGTAGCTGCTGTCTTCAATGACATTCAGTGAGTCACTGGTTTCTTCTACCTCGCAAAAACCGGTGAAGGTAAAATGGAAGCGCTGCAGCCAATCAATGAAATCACAGGATTCAGCGGTTTCAAAATCTTCGGTCACTGAATTTCTGAGTTTTTCATTGGCTGAAGTGCACGCAGCCTTCATTGGTTCCCAATCATCGCAAACCAGGTTGACGTATTGGATAACACGACGAATTTCATCTTCAAGGCTTGCAAATTGTGATTCATCGAAGATGCGGTCAACATGTAACTGCATAAAGGATTCGACGACGGCATTAGCGTCATCGCCGCCAACCATGCCTTCAAGGTGCCCGTCGGGCTTTCGCAACACAGAGAAAACAGGATGTATAAATTGACCGATACTGTGGCTATGGTTGGTAATGGTCAGTGCAACGGACCTGACCAGAAAAGGTTTATCCACGGTGACAACTTCGATAATTGTCTGGTTGGATTCCCAGCCATGATCATCCAGGGAGGGGTTATAGATACGAATCAGGCATTCATCACTGGCGCGTTTTGCTGCAAAGTTCCAATGTGAGATTGCGGCAGCGTTTAGCTCTGCCATATCGCGATTAGCGATGTCTTCGTAGGGCGCATTGGCGTAGTAGTGGCGGACCAGGTCCGTTTGGCCGGCTAGAAATTCTGCCGTACGCGACGCGTTATCAAATTCGGAAATTGCCATCTCTCTACGTTCAGACGTGGAATAGCGGGGCATTATTCTCTCCACACGGGATGAAAGCTATAAGTAACCATACGGCAAATCGGGCTAGATTGGTTTCAGGACTGGCACGGGTGGTTTCGCCGGAATAAACAGGATCGCCAATACAGTAGAAACACTTATAAACCGACACGTATTCAGTGGGTAGCGGCATAGGGTGCCACTGATTGACGTTTTTTCGTGAAACAGGTCAGGCCGCTGGCGAGGGTAACTAATAATTTGTGGTACACAGGTTCTTCTGTGACCGGTTTAGAGTAGTTTACTTCAGGTTTGTCATTGGCTGCCGGTGGGTGGTGGGCGCAAATGGTGGTACAGATCTCGGAAGGGGCAATCTGGATTACGATTGGTAATAGTCTGCCGCCAGGTAATGTAAAACGAACAGTGGCTGGCTGCTTGAGCAAGCCACTGTTCGATTTCTAACAATCACTATATAACGAGGCTTTGATCATCCAGTAACGCAGAAAGCGGGGTGTCGATTACTAACGGAGCCGATTCTGCAGTGGCGTTAAGAAGTGCTGCTGCTTCCTCTTCTGACATTGGCTCCTGATTTAAAGAGGTTCCGGAAAGCGCTAAGGTTTCGACTTCGGCTGTTTGTGGTTCGATATTTATCGTCAGAGTTCCCTCGTCGGTATCGCCGGTGGAATCACTAATGGTGTACTCGAAAATTTCCGTGGCCGCAGTTTGGGTATAAGGGGCAAAGTATTCAAACGTGCCATCTGAAAAGTTAAATTCAAGACGGCCGCCTTCGTCAGTTGGGGTGTTGATGTTATCGGGGCGCAACAGCGTGGTGTCTGGTGCTGTGCCTGTTGTTACAGTGACTTCACTGCCATCGTAAGAGTAGGTAGCTGACCCCACAGTTAGCTCTGTGACTGAAATCGTATCGGCCAGAGTGCTGCCTGTACTGTCATTGTCAAGCACGTTTCCAGTTTCGCTGTTGGTAATTAGATTGTACAGTTCGGCAGGGATGTCATCTGCCTCACTGGCGATTATAACATTTGGGTCATCAAGAACTGCTGGGTTATCCGGGTTTGATGGGCTATGGGCGACTTGCTCGAGGGGTTCGATATTTGTCACGCCGGGGCCAAACCCGATACCGTATGCATTGTCGAATGTGCGGTCTACGTAGTCTTGCCATGCCAGTTCGTCAGCATCTGTCGGAGTGGCTGGTCCGGGGTTGCCATCCAATAGCGGGTTGCCGTCGGTAAGGAAATAGTAATTTGTCGCGGAAACATTGGAAGGGATGGGGTCCGGGCTGCCATCGGCATTTTTATCGGTGAAGTTGATTGATGTGTCAAGGGCTTCAACATAGTTGGTCCAGCCACTCGGCTCTAAAGCATCCAGGAATGATTCCAGGGCTTCCGTGTTCGGAGTACCGCCACTGACATCAAACCAACCAGATATGTTTCCAGTGCCTGTAGCACTACCATCAAATCCAAGGATTTTTACGTTACTGACTTGCTCTCTTTCAGCGATATCAACCACGGCATCGCGAATAAGTTGTATGCGCGATGTAATGCCGCCGTTGGGTAGCGGTATATCGGCGCCGAGAGATGATCCTTTGTCTGGTCCGTCCGACAATGTGCCCATGCTCCCTGAATGGTCGATCATAAACACAGCGTTCGTGGGTTCGAGCATTGGCGTTATGCTGTAGACATCATCAAAGGCGGACGGGCCTGGGTCAGTAACCATTAATACCACTGGATCCTGGTCGTCTTCTGACGCGTCATTGTTGCCGGGAGTGGAATCGATGTCGTTCTGATTGGCCGTTTCTATTTGCGCTTCGTTTGTGATGTCCAGAGCATTGTTTACAGTGGCCTCAACCTGCAGTGTGACTGTAGCGCCTGCAGCGACATCGCCAATGTCCCATAGCCCGGTTTCGGTATCGTAGGCATCTGGAGCGTCTGTGATGGTGAGATCGCCACTGTTAACATACTCTGGCAGGCCCTCATTGGATACGCTTACTCCCGTTGCATTGACGGTACTGGTGTTTGTAACTTCAATAGTGAAGGTGACGGTTTCTCCTACCAATACATCTTCATTGCTAAGTGATTGTTGAAGTTCCAGATCGATAAACGGTGGTACGGTTAGGGTTGCACTTGCTTCATCGTCTTCTGATTGATCGCCGTCATCGTTATTAACCTGCGAGTCAGGGTCAAACTGATCAGACTCGACTATCTGTGCAGTATTGGTTATCTCCCCTGTGCTGATAACGGTGGCATTAATGGTAATTGAGTTGGTAGCACCCGCTTCAAGATCACCAGCATTCCATAGGCCGGTTTCAAAGTCGAAAGTACTGCCTTGTTGACTATCACTGTCGTAGCGGAGCCCCTCCGGCAGGATATCTTCAACAACAATACCAGTGGCGTCATCCGGGCCTTTGTTGGTTAGGGTTAGCTTCCAGGTGACTGTGTCCCCAGGCGCTGCTTCATTTGGCAGCACTCCCTTATCAAGCTCAAGGTCAGCAGCGATCGCATCCGTTTGCGCAGTTGCCGTGTTATTGTCTGGATTAATCTCTGCTGTATCGCTTGATACCGTTGCAATATTAATTCGGGCTCCATCGGCGTCATCAACGGTTACCTCTATGTTCAGCGATGCTTTTTCACCGGGCGCGAGGTCACCGATACTCCATAATCCTGTGGATTCATCGAAATTCTCTGAATTTGCTTCCTGGAAGGTGACTCCGGATGGAAGAGTATCCTGCACTCGCACGTTTTCGGCGGTATCTGGACCGTTGTTGACAACATCGATAGTCCATGTGACTGAATCGTCCAGGTTCGGTGCTTCCTTGCTAACTGATTTTTCGATTTCGAGATCCGCACCTACCGCATCAATACTGGCGTGATCAATATTGTTGTCTGGATTCGAGTCTTCGGTGTCACTGGTGACCATAGCGATATTGACTTGCGCGAATTCCGCGTCAATAGCTACTGTGGTAATTTGGAGTACAGCACTTGAACCACTTGCAAGATCGCCAATGTTCCAAATGCCAGCGTTTTCGTTGAATTCACCGATCGTGGCGCTATCTGCGGCGTGCTCCAAACCACCGGGAAGTGTGTCATGAACTATTACGTTCTCGGCGTCATCGGGACCGTTATTTTCCACCACAATAGTCCAGATAACTTCGCTGCCGTAGTCAGGCGTCGGGTTGCTGACCCATTTGTTAATTTGTAAGTCTGCGCCTGAAGTCGGCTCTGTTTCCGTGCTGCAGAGGCACCCGCACTGATAGACCGGGCAATCATCTTGCGCATCATCATGATGGTGATGATGATGATGATCATCGTCATCGTGGCGCGGTTTGTTGTGGTGTGGTTTTCCTTCAGGGGGCTTTCCTTCAGAGGGTTTTCCATGTTGAGGCTTCCCTTCTGGTGGTCGAGGTGGCTCTACATCAGGGTGCTCGGGTTGCGCAACTGGATTGATACTCGCTTCCGCAGTGTTGTTATCCGGGTTTGAGTCTGTAGTGCTACTGCTTGCTACTGCGCGGTTGACGAAGTTGGAGCCGGCTGTGCTGTCGACGCTGGTGATAACATCAATCTCTGCTGACTCACCGCTGTCAAGGTGTCCTACATTCCAGGTGCCGCTTTCGGCGTTGTAGGCACTGTTGGTCGAACTAATATAACTCAGCCCTTCAGGTAGTTTGTCATTGATGACAGTGTTCCAGGCTGTGTCCGGTCCATCGTTGATGATACTGAGGGTCCACGCTACATTGGTTCCCACGGCGGGTGAGTCGTTGTTGACAGTTTTGGTCAGGTTAAGGTCCGCCTGAGTCGGTTTCCATGGGGTTATAGATACCAGATGTGTGTTGTCGTCCGGATCACAATCATGGGAATCAGTGCTGACTTTTGATCTAATTGCAATTGGATGGGCAACTGTGTCGACAACGGTTGTAAGTGTCAGTATTTCAACTTTGCCGGGTGCCACATGACCGATGGACCAGGTGTCGTTGGACTCACTAAATGACCCAATGCTTGATGATCCTTTGACCAGTGTTACGCCATCTGGGACCAGGTCTGACACTACCACGTTACTCGCCGTCTCCGGCCCTTCGTTTTGCACTTCTATTGTCCATGTGATTTCTTGTCCCAGCCTTGGAGTTGTGTCATCGACGGTTTTAAAGATCTTTAGATCAGCGATTTGTGTATCAGACATTGTATTAATTCCTGTATGAAAACCAAGCCGGCAGTGATACCGATTGATGCGCACTGCGTGACTGGCGGGAGGCCAGCAGCATGCGTTCCAAACTGCTCTACAGAATATTTCAGATAAGGTAAATATGATGTATATCGCAAAAACACACTTAGTTTAAGTGTGGCCGGTAGTGATTGGCCCAAATCTAAATCAGCGATAGGTACGAGATTATTGGTGCACTGAAAAATTAGGTCAGGAAAAAATATTTTTGCAAAAGACGGAAGGCGTCAGCGATATTTGACCACGATCCGTCGGTGTAGGTCACTGTGAAAGCGAAGCTTCCCGCCATCCAATAATTCGTTAAAATCAAAGCGACGAATTTGGTGAGAAAATTGGTGGGCAACTTAATGCGTCGACGACGAAGCCAGTGCGTCCAGACAACATAAGCAGAGACTCCGAGACCTTGATACAGTCCCCAGGCGATCCAGCTAAACGCGCCGCCATGCCATAATCCGACGGCAAGAAAAGTAGCAATCACAGCCAGGTGCGGGTTTCTGGTCAGTCCTATAGAGGGAAGATACACATAGGTTTGGCACCACCCGCTAAGCGTCATATGCCAACGTTTCCAAAGTTGGGCAATATTGGTTGAAAGTATTGGCCAATTAAAGTTTTCCATGATTCGAAAGCCTAGCAAACGTGCTGATCCAATGGCGATATCGCTATAGGCACTAAAATCGATGTAAATAATCAGATAGGTAATTACAAAAAATGCCCAGACCTTGTATTGCTCAATAACCTCAATTCTAAGAAGAATAGTTTCGGCCGTGTTGTAGTTTAAGAGGCCAGCTAAAATGGTCCCTGAAATTACAAATTTCTTAATCAAACCATAGATAATTCGGGTGCCGCCTTCGATTAGATCCTGTTTCCGATCAGTGGATAGCCAGTTTTTTTGAAAGTGGTCAAATCTTTCGATAGGTCCGGCTGTAAAAATAGGGAAGAGGAATATATATGTGAAGAATTCGAAAAAAGTGTGTTGTTCAAATTTATTTCTACCTGTCTCGATTAAGTAGTGAACGAGCTTGAAGGAAAAATAGCTGATGCCAAGAGGCAGTAAAATGTGTGCGTCTAGTTGGGCTCCAGCGATATATTGCATAAGCACTGGTATATATTTATAAAACCCCAGGTATCCGAATATTGTGACAACAAGGCTGAATTGAATGATGTGCCAAAATTTATTTTTTATGAAATACCTGCCACTGAAGTAGACACAACTCGACAGGAAAATAAGCTCGATAATAAACCTGTATTGAAAGTGACTTGTACCTCCGACTGAGGTTTTTAATGAATAGGTTGATGACCACGCTATAAAAATAATCGATAAAAGGGTAAAGAATGGAAAGCGGTGTCTGTCAGAGAGTGCAAACGAGGCGAGAACACCTATGCAAAGAAATATCCAGTAGGAAATATTTGTAATCATTTTGGAATGCTATTTTCTAGAATCCTTGATAACGAAATAGCACGGTTTCTGTAGAGCTAAGTAGTAAAAAAGCTAGTGCCACAAATACTAGAATGCCTAAGATAAATCCGCGAAAGAGTTGGGCTACTATCGTAATAGTCGTTGTTTTTTTCAGGCGAGAGAAATTAGTCATGCAAAAAGTCGTCAACAGTGGAGGCGAGGGCTTCGGTGTGTTTAAGAATTGCTGAGTGATCTGACAGATGTAGTACATCGGCGAAATCGAACTCGTTTAAGTCTGCCTTGGCTGCCGTGTTTCTGTAATTCAGGTTGTTTAGCTCGCAAAACAATCTTATATTGTCAAGATGCTTTTTATAAAAATCAGTGCCTAGATTGTTCCTTACGATAGCGGGATTTATCGGCGACTCGATAATGAGTAGTTCAAGGTTTTGTCTCTGTGAGACCAGGTGCTGGATTTTAAGTAGCGCATCACGCCCGTGAGCCTGCAGTTCCTGGTGTTTTTTGTAGGGTTTCTGGATACCCATCATGTATAGTTCAGTGCTTCGCGAAAATTCTGCTGGTGTCATTTTTTGCAGAAGGCCTTGTGAGTGTTTTTCGGTATGGGATTCAGAATTTAGTTTTGTTGTAAATAGTTTCCATAGCCTTGGAGCAGTGAACCAAAAACTATCCAGGCTATACAGGCCGTAGTGTGGTGACGTTGGGTGCTCGATATCAGAAAGAAACTCAGTCACAGCAACAGAGGAAAAACCACGCCTTGAACCCCTTTGAGCGACTTCTATCTGAGGGGGTGTTACGTGTAGTTTTCTAACAGAGTGTCCAAGAACAACCACGCCTTTTGCTGAGAGCGGAATGTTATCTATTACTGCCATACCCTCTAGTATGGATTGACCACCGGAAAGCAGATTCTCAATTTGGATTGATTTATCCCCTCTGTTTAAAGTGTCATCCAGAATATTAAGATCCAATCCCTCTTTTAGAGCGCTGTCCCCAACCAGATACACGGTTTGTAGTGAATTTTCGTTTTTCTTCAGTGTTAAAACATTTCTGGTTAGTGAGGCGTTTTGATCTCCGTGTTCACTTGCCAAGGTTGGCGCAAGGCGGATGATTAATTCTGGGGTGACCCAGATATGGTAGCTTGCGACACATACCAACAAGGTTGAGATTGCCATAGTCAAAGACAATCCCGATGTACGAAATAGGCCAGCGAAAATTGCTTGTCTTACAGTAGTCATATCGACTAGTTATGCTAGTGAGGCCTGAATACTACTCGTGAGTGGCCGGCTTCTTAGTTTATTCGTTTCAAAGTAGTCAATTTTCCCAGACACCGTTCTTGGAAAAGTTTCCACTAAAATGAAATCTCTAGGCATGGTGTAGACGCTGAGTTCATTTTTGCAGTAGGTACGCAGTGCGGATTTTAAAAGCTTGATATCTGTTGAGGTGGATGAGTTAATGGTCACAAAAGCAGAAATTATCTCACCGTAAATTTCATGTTGATTTGTGGTGACAGCTGCCTCTCTAATTTTGGGATGGCGTAATAAACAATCTTCAATCTCTTCAAGGCATATTCGTACCCCCATTGATTTAACCTGCCTGTCCTTGCGGCCTTTTAAGTAAAGAAGTCCCAGTTCATTCTTGTAGCCAAGATCACCGGTAAAGACAACGTTTTGGTGAGTAAGCGAATTATCTGATTCTAACGGTGAGCTTTTAAGAACCTTGGCTGTATCGGTAGCGTTATCCCAGTAACCCATGAACACCCCGGCCCCGGAATGTACGATTTCTCCGATCTCGTCTTTTGCCGCTTCGGTACCGTCCTTCCGGACTATAGTAATTCTTGCACCGGGTACCGCATAGCCGACAGAGTCGGAATGCGACTGAGCCAGTTCTATGGGAAGGCTTGTACTGCGGTACGTTTCAGTTAGTCCGTAATTCAGTGAGATTCTGGCCTGTTTGAATTTTTGGCGGAGAAGGCTAAGTACTTTCCCCGAAATGGCGGACCCTGTATTAGTTACAAGTCTTATAGAGTTAACACTGGTATCTTTGATGGGTGAAACACCTAGCATCAAGTTTGCGAATAGAGAGGGTACACCGGCAAGGACTGAGGGTTGATGCTGCTCAATTGTATGGCAGACATCAAACGGATTGCTGCTCACGGGTAAAGTTTGAGGGATACCTACCAGCAGTGTGTTCAAGAGTTGGCCAAACCCGTAGTCAAAAGACCAGGGAATCGGGCACAGAATGTTGTCTGCTGGAGTAAGATCAAGTAACCCGGCAATGTTGCTGCTGCAGTTGATCAGCGTGTTGTGTGATTGCATTACTCCCTTGGGTAGTCCTGTTGAGCCTGACGTAAAAATCACAGATGCGGGTTGGGATGACAGGTCAAAAATGCTTATGTCTTTGCTCGACTTTATGCCTGCATCAGTAGTGCCGGAGCGCTGAAGTAATTCGATATCAGTTATGGTGCAACAGGCCGTGAATAGTGTTCTATTGCAGATTGCAGCTGAACCAATAAATATCTTACACCGGGTTTTAGCGACCGCATGCTGTATGTGCGTATCTGATGATTTGTCGTTGATTAAAACCGGAATGCTATTTAGGCGCCATATTCCGAGAATTGCTACCGCTGCGTTGATGGAGTTGGGTAAACAAATAACACAGCGATCACCGGCTGCGACGCCAAGAAATCTTAACTTTTCAGCGCAATTATCAGCTTCCTCTCTTAAGGTTTTGTATGTGATGGATTTGCTGGATTGCGTTATCGCTATTTCATTGGCAAAGGTCTGCGCAATGGATGTAAATTGACGATAAACACTGAGTTGGTTGCTGCTGCTTTCCATGATTGGCTACAATTGTGTACCTAAAGCCGAAGCTGATAGTTGGTGTGTCTGTGAAATGATGGGTGCTTCTGAAATGTCTAGTATATGGTGGTCGGCTATTGCCAGCTCCTTTGGCACGGGGTGGCTGATGAATCCCACTGGACTTGCGGTTAAGCCGTAGGCGCCAGAGTTTGCTATCGCTAATACATCATCAAAATTGGTGAGCGGCAACTCGATATCCTGTGCCAAAATATCAATCGCTGTACACAACGGGCCAACCAGGTTGTATTTATGTTTCTCGGGCGTCTGGCTTGATAGGTTCTGGATTCTCCAGTTTCGCCGAATAACTGTACCCATTAAGCCAAACGCTGCAAGGTGATTATTGAAGCCGGCATCACACAGCCTGATTTCTTTTCCTTTGCTTGTTTTTGAAGCGACGACAGAGGTTAGTAAAACACCTGCAGGACCAACCAGCCAACGACCAAGTTCCAGCGAACAATGGCAGTTCTGGAATAAAGAGTTGTCTCTAAAATCGCTGAGTAGTTGATTTACCTCTTGTGAGACTTTTTCTATGTCGAGTTCCGCTTCAGATTCCAGGTAGGGTATGCCGAAGCCGGCGCCAAATATCAGTCTTTGTGGTGTAAACCGTCCGATTTTTGCAGCATTGGAAAAGCAATCCAGCATGATTGTGAAGTTTTCAAGCAGCGAATCGGTGGATAGGCAATTTGATCCAGAGTAGATGTGAAAGCCGCAAACATCCAGGCCTTTGAGGTTCAGGATCTCTGGCAGGGTGTGCGGTAACTGTTCTTCATCAATTCCAAACTGACTGGATTTTCCGGACATTGAGGCGCCGAAGTTTTTTGGTGATTTTAACGGCGTTATTCGTACCAATAGTTTCTGTGATTTATTTAATCGTTGGCATATTGATGAAATACGGTGTGCCTCGTCCAGAGACTCGACAACTATTTCGCCAATGTTGTTCTTTACAGCTGTCTCCAGTTCAATCTCTCTTTTAGCCGGCCCGGAAAAAGTGATTCTGTCTGGTGATATACCTGCTGCAAGAACGCGTTGTATTTCCCCTAGAGAGGAAACATCAAACGTGTCTACTTGATTGCCCAGTTCTTTTAGCAGATACCGGTTCGGGTTTGCTTTTACCGCGTAGCTGATGGAAAAGTGATCAGAGAATAGTGCTGTTAGCTGGCGTGATCTATTTTCCAGAAACGATAGGTTGTAGATATAGGCTGGCGTTCCAAAATTTGACTTAATGGATTCTGTTTGTTGAAGCAAGGGTTCCCACTTCAATCTTTCCTGCATCATGATTTATTGCTGACAAATTTTAGTATACGATCAATACTGTCCAGATTATCAGTAGTTACTTCTGAAGGACTGATCCGGATGTTGCCGGTGTCTTCGATAAAGGCCATTAGAGCGACGAGCGAGAAACTATCAATAATACCAGAGCTAAAAAGTGCTGAGTCGTCGTCGAGCGTCGTAGTGTCTACATCAAGATCGTCGTTGAGAAATATTTTCAGTGTATCTGAGGTGATCATAGTACAGCGCTATTCCTGCCCGTAGTAGTAAGTCAAATTACTATCGGGTTTGATTGGTTTAATTGTGGGTTTATGTCCAATGGCCAGATGATTATCCGGCACATTGCGATCAACACGAGTACCTGCGGAGACAACGGCAGAACTCCCAATGATGACCCCTGGTAGTATTACTGCTCCGGCACCGATCACCGAGTGTTCGCCGACCCTTATATTACTGGCCATAGTGACCCCGGGTCCGAATGAAGCGTAGTCGCCAATCATCGTATGGTGGCCGATATTGCACGCTCTGTTGATGAAGACGTGTTCACCTATTCTGGTGGCCGAGGCAACCACCGTCATTGCGTTGATATAGCTTCCAAGCCCGATTTTGGTAGTGGATGCAATTACGGCGGTGGGATCGATCAGCGGTTCTGCGGTATCAAATAGATGGTCTGTGGCGAGTTGAACTATTTGTTTGCGTCTTTCCGGACTAAAGGCGGCCGCCAAGAAAGGGCTATGGTCACCTGTATTTTTTAGGTTTTGTAGTCTTGTTACAGGCTGCTCCATGGTGATTCTGGGTTTCTTGGCGTCAATTTGGACTGCATGTTCGATGTGCAGGTTGAGGCGCTTGCAGCTTTCAAGATAGTCGTCAATAAGTGGAGTACGGACTCCAAAAAGACAAATAGAATGACGTTGGAAACTCACTGGCGAAATACTCAATAATCCATTAGTGAAGTATAACAAAACAGTCTAAAGGATATCACCCGCCTGGACCAGCCAATGTGCAGTGGGTCAAGCCCTGAACACTCTTTTATTTTGTCCTGACGATATGCCCTTGGATGATATCTGTATTCCAAAAGCGTTACATTGTCTGAGTTACAGTGTCTGCGCTAGCGTTCCTTTAATGCTTTCTCTCGCGCCCGATTGATCGGTGTGAGCAAATATTGCAAAACTGTTTTCTTTCCGGCAAGTAAATCCACATCTGAGACCATGCCGGGAATAATTGAAAGCTCGCGTCCGTCTTTGGTACCCATGGTGTTGGACTGGGTGCGAATTCTGATCGGGTAGTAGGTCTCACCCTGGTCGTTGGTGATTGTGTCTGCTCCAATATATTCTACTGTGCCTTCCATGCCGCCATAGCGAATAAAATCATAGGCAGTAAATTTAACCAGGGCTTGTTGGTCGGAATGAACAAAACCGATATCTTCAGGACGTACATTTGCCTGGACGAGTAAGCTGTCGTCCAGTGGAACAACTTCAATGACGCTTTCGCCGCTTGATACCACCTGGCCTCGTGCATCTACATTGATTTTTTTGACTACCCCGTTCATTGGTGAGCGAAGCACCGTGCGGTCCAGGCGATCTTTGTCGCGGTTTAGAGATTCATTAAGAACGGCTAACTCGATTCGGTAGGCATCGTGATTTTCAAGCGCATCTCTTTTTGTTGAAGTAAGTAGAGTCTGCAATTCGCCACGTAATTGCACCACAGTCGTTTGAGCGTTGATCAGCTCGACTTTGGTGACGGAAGTTTCGCCGCGCTCCAACATTCGAAGTGATTGGTTGGCGAGCGCCAGTAGTTGCTCAAGGTTCTCTTTTCTGGCGTTATAGTTTGCCAGACGTGTTTCGAACAAGTGTAGTTCCGTAACAGTTATTTCTTTGCTCAGGGATGGATCGAATGCCGGTGTTGTTTGTCCGTTGGCTTCGGCGAGTAGCCTTGCCATCCGCCCCAGAATTAATTCCCGCTTGGACAGTGTTTCGCGGTAGGTGGCGCTGAACTGCGTATCCTGTAGCTGCACAAGTTTTTGCCCGGCGCTGACAATATCGCCCTCGCGAACCAGAATCTCGGCAACAATTCCGCCTTCAAGAGACTGGACTAATTGCAGATTATGCGTAGGGATTACTTTCCCCTGCGCACGTGTTACCTGATCAATATTGGCGAGGCTTGCCCAGACTATAAGGAGAGCAAAAAAGAGTAACGCTAAAAGTGGAATATGATGTTGTTTTAATTTTAACTGTTTCGTGTGCAGTTGCTCGCTGAGTGTTTCGAATGTCGAAGTATCCGCAGCCGAGGAGGTGTGCTGCGTTACTTTATCAGTCGGTATTGTTTTTTCCGGCTTCCCCACCAGATCCAGAAACTCCAGATCCCAGCCGTCCTGTGATTTATTTGTCTGTTCTGTTAGAGAGTCTTTTGTCTGGCTCATGCTGCGTGGCCTTCGGTGCTGACTCTCTTTTTCTTTACACTTGCAGTCGCCTTCGCACGGGGGGCACCCTGTGCGGTATTGTTGGTCCGGGAGCGCTGCATGTGCCCAAGTACTTGTTCCACTGGACCATCGGAAACTATTTTCCCTTGATCCAGAATAATTGCTCGATCGACCAACTCAAGCACACTTGCCTTGTGTGTAGCGACGATCAGAGTGCGGTTGTCTGTGTGAGTCTTCAGGGTGTTGACGAAAGCGCGCTCGGTCTGCGGATCAAGATTGGCCGTGGGTTCATCAAGAAGCAACAATGGGTTTTTTTGAATGATACAGCGTGCCAGTGTGATTGCTCGACGCTGGCCGCCTGAAAGCAGTGCACCGCGTTCGCCTACCTCGCCAAGCAACCCTTGAGGATGTCGTTTAATAAAATCACCAAGGCCCGACAATTCAAGTGCCTGTTGTATTTCCGTGTCAGTCAGTTGTGTATTTCCCAGCGCAACGTTATCGCGGATCGTGCCGTGGAACAGGGCAGCTTCCTGAGGAACATAACCGATCCGGTTACGCAGAGCTGAGGGATGGTATTGACTTAGTTCGAACTCATCTACCAGTATGCTGCCACTACTGACGGGCTGCAGCCCCGCTATCACTTTCAACAAGGTGCTCTTGCCGGATCCGATACGCCCCAGAAGGGCGATCTTCTCGCCTTCTTCTATTTTTAAAGTGACCCCTTGTAGCGCGGGTTTTGTTTTTTCGTTGTATTGGACTGTGACATCAGTGAAGGTGAAGCGCGGTTTGAAATCATTGTGCTGCAGGTAGTTCTTTTGATCACTTGCCTCTCGCTCCAAAGCCATTACCCCGTTCAATGATTCCAGTGATTGCAAAGCTTGTTGGAAGCGTGTCATCAGTCCCGATAAAATTGCCATCGGTGCCATGCAACGACTGCCAAGCATCACGCAGGCAATCAAGCCACCCATGCTTAAAGAGCCCGCGCTGACCTGGTAGACACCGGCGACCACAATCACTACTGATGTAATGTTCACGATAGTCGTGGTCAATGAGTTTGCGACCAGTCCGTACCAATGAGACTGTGCAGTGTTTGCAGATGTATTCTGCAGCAGACGATTCATACGCCGCTGGAAATAGCCCTCCGCATTATTAATTTTTATTGGCTCAAGGTTGGCGATGCTCTCGCCCAGGAATGCCTGTCGTTCCAGGCCGACTTCTGCTGAACTTCTTACCGCTTTATATAGCGGAAATTGAATCCAGACACTCACAGCGATCGCCACCAAAGTGGCGAAAACCAATACCCAGCCTATGGGGCCAGCCAGGTAGAAGATGGCGCCTATCATCAGTAGTGCAAACGGCATGTCAGCGATGGCCAACATGGTGGCAGACACAAAAAATTCCCGAAGTGTTTCATAGGAGCGGATACGACTGGCCAGATTGCCGACCGAGTCTGGAACGGCGCGCATAGAGAGTGCCATAACATGCTCATAGAGTTTTGCGGCCAGTTCGATATCCATTTCGTTCCCGGCGCGCTCGATCAAGGCGCCGCGTACCAGACGGATCGCCAGGTCAAACAGGAATACCAGCCCGACACCAGCTGCCAGCACCCAAAGAGTTTCAACCGCATTATTAGGGACGACGCGATCATAAATAATCATGACAAAAAACGGCATCACTAAAGCAAAAAGATTCACCATCAGTGAAGCCGGCAGCAGTTGCAAATATAAAGCCCTGTAGTTCCACATAGTGCTCCAAAACCAGTGGTGGCGAGTGGGTTTACTTGTAGCGTTTGCGATATTGGGTTGGAATGTTTGTGATTGGGCGTTATCTGCTACTGGTTGTAAAAGAATCTGGAAGCCTATGGCGTACTTATTAACTGACTCAGGGTTGGTATTGGTGAATTTCCCGTACTCATCGGCTATGAGAAAGCACGCCTCGTTACCGTTGGTTTGCGGAATATAGATTGCTGCACGATTGTCTTTTAATAAAACAACACTTGCCTGTTGGGAGCCTGCCAGCGCTTCAATGCCTTGTTTTTTGAATTCTGCGTCGAAGCCGGCGCGGTCTGCAGCCTTTAGTAAGAGTTCTGGTGTTAAGCCATGATCAGGCAGCGGCAGGTTAGCCAATATCGCTTCGCTGTTTATGGTCTGGCCAAAATGCACGGAGATCTCGCGCAGGCACTCTAATAATAAATCGAATTCTGGTTGCTGATTCACTATTGAGCCTCTCGTTTAGCAAGGTAACCGACGAGAGTAAAGCTACAGTGGGGTTTACTAGCTGACATTGATCAAGCGCTACAGTCGGGGTAAAACTAAGGGGCGTACCGGTAGCATTTTTCAGTCCATATTTGAAATAAACTAGAGTTGGGAGCTGCTGAGTCTCGTTTCGAAATAAGCTGACACGGCGGCTTGAACGAAGTGCCGCTGGTTAGCTTTTTTGTGGGATGTGCAGCGCCCGAGCGGTGATAAATACTGATTGTGCAATTAACGGCCTGACGGCTTCGCCAGGTCTCGATTGTATTATTGACTCACAGAGCGCTGCAGACGGGACAACTGTTGCTTTTCCCCAGTTTAATCTCCCGCCACTCCATCGACAATCCATCCAGCAGTAACAGCCGCCCCTCAAGAGTACGACCAAAGTCTGCGAGTATCTTTATGGCTTCTGCGGCCTGCACGGTGCCTATCATGCCGACAACAGGGGATAGCACTCCGGTTTGTGCGCAAGTCTCAGCGGTGTCTGAACCTTCCGAATACAGGCATCGATAGCAGGGAGCATCTTCTTTATGCCCTGCGAATACTGAAACCTGGCCGTCAAAGCGAATGGCAGCGCCGGATACCAATGGCACCTTGTGGCGAACACATGCTGCGTTAACCGCAAAGCGCGTAGGGAAATTATCGCTGCCTTCCAGAACGACATCGCATTGCGGCACCAGTGTTTCAAGCGAATCTGCATCCAGGACTTCATCGATGGTATCGATGGTGATTTCAGGGTTGATGGCAAGACAGGTCTGGCGTGCGGAGTGTGATTTAAGCTCTCCGGTCCGGTCTGTGGTGTGAGCGATCTGCCGCTGCAGGTTGGATACCTCTACCACGTCGAAATCTGCGAAGATCAACCGGCCGACACCAGCCGCAGCAAGATACATAGCCGCAGGACTGCCCAGTCCACCCAAACCGACCATGAGTGCTGTGCTATTCAGCAGTTTTTGTTGCCCGGCTTCGCCTATTTCACTGAGGTTGGTATGGCGGCTGTATCGGTCTTGTTGTTCTGGAGTCATGGAATTTCGTCAAATTCAGGTAGAAAGAGGGCGTCTGAAGGCTCTCTGTTCTATCATACACAGGTGAACTTTTTAGCACATGTATTCCTCGCCAACAGCGACCCCGATTCAATCGTCGGGCAGTTGTGTGGTGATTTCATTCGGGGGTCTGATCTGGATCAGTTTCCGGCTGCGGTAGCGCGTGGTATTAAAGTGCATCGAGCTGTGGATTCGTATACAGATAAACACCCGGTGAATCTAAAAGCACGTCAATTGTTCACGACTCCGCATCGCCGCTATGCCGGTATCATTGTTGATGTCGCCTACGATCACTACCTGGCGCTGGACTGGCGGAACTACAGCGATATTCCGCTGCAAGAATATGCAGCCCTGGTGGATGAATCGCTATCATCCCGTTTTGCGGTATTGCCAGAGAGCCTGCAGCGTTTTGCCCCGTACTTGAAGTCTGAGAAAATTCTGCAAAATAATAGTCATCGCGCCCATATTGATCTCACCTTGCAGCGAATATCACAGCGTCGCAAGAGCATGGCGCCACTGGCAACTGCTGCCCCTGTATTGTGGCAACACAATGATCAACTTAAACAATATTTTGATCTTTTCTTTCCGGATTTGATTCAATTCTCCAAGGGCCTGCAGGCGCAGCTGAGAGACGAGCCTGCTGATAATCGCGCAACAGTTGTCGGGCGTGATGATGGTTGATTCCAAAAAAGACACCCCACGTATGGAAAAACGCGATTCTGCGATTGCTGCAAACGATAGTGAGAGTCAACTTGCTCAAGTAAGGTCGCCTTCCACAGTTATAGATAAGGCAGCGACTGACGCGGCGCTTGCTGTCCCGAGCGTGGATGAAAAAAGATCTGACAGTAAAAAGAAGGGCGGAAAAAACAAGAAAAAGCGTAAAGTGAATCTGGCTTCACCCAAGTTGTATATTAATCGCGAATTAAGTTTTTTAGAGTTTAATCTTCGTGTTCTTGCGTTGGCTCGTGAGCGGAACATTCCTTTACTTGAGCGCCTGTTTTATCTCTGTATCTGCAGCAGCAATCTGGATGAGTTTTTTGAAGTACGTGTGGCCGGTCTGCAAAAGCAATCAAACAGTGGTGCGCTGGGTAGTGGTCCGGATTGTTTAACCCCTGATGAACAGCTTGATCGCATCAGCGCCAGGGCTCACCGAATGGTGCGGCAGCAATACAAAGTATTGAACAATGAATTATTACCGGCACTGGAGGCTGTTGGTGTCAGCTTTCCACCGACGCAGCGATGGTCTGGAAAAATCAATGAATGGGCACGAAATTTCTTTGATCGAGAACTCTTGCCGGTGCTCAGCCCGTTGGGTCTCGATCCGGCGCATCCTTTTCCACAGCTGACAAATAAGAGTCTTAACTTTATTGTCAGCCTAAAGGGGAAAGATGCCTTTGGGCGTGATACCAGTATGGCAGTGGTGCGTGCTCCGCGTTCCCTGCCACGAATAATTCCTGTGCCTGATGAATTATCTGACGGGCGAAAACAATTTGTACTGTTATCAACAATGATTCAGCACAACATGCCACGTTTGTTTCCCGGTTTGGAAACGCAGGGGGTCTATCAGTTTCGTGTGACGCGTAATAGTGATCTTTATCTGGCTGATGATGATGTCGCTGACTTGCGACTGGCATTGCAGGATGGTCTGAATGCACGCGATTACGGACTCGCGGTGCGCCTTGAGGTGGGTGATGATTGCCCGGAAAAAATCATTGAGTTTCTGTTGCAACAATTCAAGCTGGGGCGACGCGACCTGTATATTTGTCACGGGCCGGTTAACCTGAATCGGTTGCAAAAGCTACCCCGGTTGGTTGATCGTAGTAATTTAAAGTATCCGGTGCATACGCCTGCGAATGTTCCGATCGCTCGTTTTCATAAGAACAGTTTTGCTGAACTCCGTAAACAAGATGTATTACTTCACTACCCGTATCAATCCAGTGATGCCGTTGTGTCATTGCTGCGAACCGCTGCGAATGATAAGAAGGTATTAGCGATAAAACAAACCCTGTATCGCACAGGCGCTGACTCTGTTTATGCTGATGCGTTGATCGAAGCGGCTCATCGTGGCAAAGACGTGACTGTCATTATCGAATTGCGGGCACGTTTTGATGAGCAAGCCAATATTACTTTGGCTACCCGTTTACAGCGGGCGGGGGTGCAGGTGGTTTATGGAGTGGTCGGCTATAAAACGCATGCAAAGATGATCCTCATTGTACGCCGTGAAAAAGGCGTGCTGTCGCGCTATGCACATATCGCCACCGGGAATTACCATACTGGCACAGCCCGCTTGTACACCGATGTGAGCCTTCTGACACACGATAAAAGTATCACCAGTGATGTACAAAAAATATTTAACCAGTTAACGGGTCTTGGAAAAATGGCCAAGATGAAAAAAATGTTGCACGCGCCGTTCACCATGCGAAGCAGCATTATAAAGCTGATCGACCAGCAGGCAGAGTTAGCTAATGCAGGCAAGCCCGCCGCAATCAAGGCGCGTATGAATGCTTTGAATGAACCGAAGATTATTCAGGCACTGTACCGGGCGTCGAATGCAGGGGTTGATATCAAACTGTTGGTTCGAGGCATCTGTTCACTTCGTCCCGGAGTAAAAGGGGTTTCCGGGAATATTCAGGTGTTCTCGGTAGTCGGGCGATTTCTGGAGCACTCCCGGATCTATGCGTTCGGCCCTGCGGGTGAGGAAAAAGTTTTTCTCTCAAGTGCGGACTGGATGCCAAGGAATATGTTGCATCGGGTTGAAGTAGCGGTGCCGGTACTCGATGATCAACTTCGGCAACGGGTGATACAAGAATCACTCGAAAGCTATTTTGCAGATAATCAACTCTGTTGGGTTTTGCAAAGCAATGGCCGCTACAAGCGTCGAAAAGCGTTGGGTGAGGCTTTCAGTGCTCAACACTCATTGATCAGGCAACACTCCGGTTAGCCCGAACCTATTGTTTCGTCACTCTGAATTCATGCAGGGTAAATGTCCCTTTGCCCCAGAATGTTTCAGTGCCTATTTCAATGGCACCCATACAAGTATTACTTTGTATTCTCGGTACGCCTTTTGACGGTCCTTCAAAACGTGTCCAGTTAACGAACTTATTCCAGTCCAGCCAGCCTTCAGTCATGGGTTGCTGCGCGACGAAAGCAACATAGCCCCAGCCCAGTTGTGGGTTGGTGTGGACGTTCCAGCTGACTCCGTCAATGGTGACTTCTGCGACTTTGGGGCCGGGTGCTTTAGTAACAGGAACACCGACCCAAACCATCAGTTCAAATTGTTTGTTCCATTCCTCTGCCTCGCAACTGGTATGAAAAAATGATTCCAGTGCAACGTTTCTTTCGGGGCTGCCCGTCTCGGAATATTTAAAGCGAATTTTATAGTCGGGAATGCTACCCAGCGGTGCCGGCAGCCCGAGCTTTTCCGGAGTGCCTGAGGTGGTGTTTTTAGTTTTGCGTCCGTAATAAACCTGGGGATAGCTTTTTACCGAGTATGCGTTACCTTCATCGGCGTTTAGCCAGTTGTAGTCCCACTTGGCGATGTACTTTCCGGGTGAGCCTGCCAGTTCGATACACTGATGCCAGTTGTCTGAATACACTTCGCTATCGTTCCAGGTGTTGTTTTGTAAAACGTAGTCACCGTAATTGATTTCGGCCCATGGCTGACACCAGCGTTTGCCGAGGAGTGGTTTGCCGGCGTTAGCGGTACGACCATCAATTACTGCACAAGTGCGGTCGTTCTCATAGCCGAAGCCATCGTGATTTCCATCACTGGCGTCAGTAAGGCAAATCGGATATCCATTGGTGTAGCCGGCAACGGGTGCTGCGACCGGATTTGGGATATACGCATAGTCTTGCACTGAACCCGGCTGAATACTGCCCCACTGACACGGTTCGCCGTATTCCCAGCCCCAGCCATTGCCATTATCAAGCGCATTGGCAGAGCAGGAATTATCGCCGTCGTCCTGAATTGCCGGGGCGGGTTGTTGTGTTTGCACGGCTAGCGTCGAGTCACCCCAGCGACAGGATTTTCCGGCATCCCAGCCCCAGCCGTTCCCGTGATTGGTGGCATCTGCAGAGCATTCCGCTCGTGGTTGTTGTTCTGGCAAGGTGGATTCACCCCAGCGGCAGGACGATCCGTCTTGCCAGCCCCATCCGTCACCGTGATTGACTGCATCCGGTGAGCACTCGGCATAGGATTGTGTCGCGTATGCACTGTCGTTAGATAGTATTGGGGGAGTATTCCCGGTGTTGTCAGAATTACTTCCGCTGCACGCGTAGAGTGGCACGGCGAGACATACAGCAACTACTAGCTTCATCTTTCAATTCCCGGTATCAGAAAATTACAGGAGACTGCAGGGTGGCGTATCAGCCAAAGAAGCTTATAGAAGACTTAGGAAGAAAAATCTATCGCAGACGAGACACTATACAATTCTGTCACTTTGGGGAAATTCCTCGATAGTTCAACCGTCTGGGGCGAGTGGCGCTTCAGGGTCTATTTGAGTTGCTCATCAATCAGTGTTTTTTCCTGCGCGGTTATTTCACCGTAACCTCGTGGAAATGGCCAGCCGTATCCCCAGCGAAATGATGTGGGTAAATAGGGAGTGCCGCCGACTCTGACACCGGCCAGCATCAAGTCTGCAATTCTTTTTTGCCCCGCGGCGGCAACGCACTGCTGTAATTCCTGATCTGCGGCGAGTCTTTGTGCATAGCTGCCACCTTGCCAATAGCTGAAGTCATGAGCCGTGCAGCATTGCAGCCACAATTCGTTCTGGGTAAAAGTCCCGTCGGGGAATGCGCTGCAGCCATCACTGGTAAATGGTTTGATTTGGCGATCGGCACAGCCTGTCAGTAATGTGCAAAGCAGGGCCAGATTAAAGCAACGATTAATAATCATGGTTTTTTCCGATTAATAGTCACAATCTAATTCTGCAATTGGCATTTATTAGTTCCGGGTTGATCACGCTGAAAATCACGCTCGCCAGATTTATCGGGCTGAATCAGGTGTGTCGAAGCAGGGTAGGCTGCCAGTGTCATCAATAGACAGGGTTAGATCGATTTCAGAAGGTGGGCAATAAACAGGTAACGCCGCAAAGTATACCCTAACGGTTCGTGAGTGATATTTACTGTATCAGGAAGTGCCGGCCGTGTTGTCTGGTGACTCGGAATCCGGGATACGGTCTATACTTGAAGTACTCTCTTTAATTTCATTGTTTAGTCGTGTCCACAGCCCCACTAATCCGGCAGTTCGCAGACGCGTCTATAGAGACGCATCGTCAATCACCCAATACCTACCGGGTGGATATTCACGCGGCGATAGAAGCTTGCAAAGGTGCTCAGGCCTGCTTGCAGCAGAATGATCTGATGGGTTGTGAACGGCTTGCAGTGAAAGCCCTAATGGTTCGTCCTGCCTGCCATCTGGCTTATCAAACTCTCAGTCAATTATTTGCAAGGCGTGAACAAACAGATGATTCGGTGTTGTGCCGGCGTCGACTATTACCACAATGGTTGCACGAAAAATATCTGGGTCTGCAAAGGCAGCTGGATGAGGCCGATCCTGCTTCGGATACTTTTGACCGATTGATGGTCTTTGAGTCTGAGCAACGATTACTGCCGGTGCCGGTTAATCTTGTGAGCCAGCTTGCATCGCCATTCAGGCGAGCCGATATGACAAGCCATGCGGTATTTATCGATACTATCCCTAACGCCAGAGTCTGGCATGACAGCAGCAACACGCTGGTGCTTGATGGTAGGGGCGCAAGCGTGTCTGATCACACGGTCGGTAACACACAGTTGCTGGTCGCATTGGCTGAAACCTCAGAGCCTCTGGCTTTGCACGGTCGGGCTGTTTTGCTGGGCGCGCGTGGCGCGCACAATTACTATCACTGGCTCATTGATATTATTCCTAAGCTTAACGCCCTGCAGACAGCAGGTATTGAAATAAGATCTGACGATATTTTTATCGTGCCACAGGCGAAGCCTGCTTTTGCACATGCCTTATTGGCACAATATGGCATAAAGAGGCAGCAGGTTTTTGAAGCGGAATCAGTATCTCCCTATCTACAAGTTGAGCAACTGCTGGTACCGCACTTGAGTAATACCATGGGATACACCATGGGATCGTGGCTACCGGGTGAATTGCAAAGATCGATGCTTCAGCAGCCATCCTCAGCATTGCAATCGAATTTAAAAATATATGTTAGCCGTGATGAGAAAACCGCTGCCGGTCGTACCATCGGAAATCAGCAGGAAGTCGAAGATTTTTTTTCAAAATGTGGATTTGAAATAGTGTTTCCTGAGCGGTTATCTGTATCACAGCAAGCACACTTATTTGCTAAAGCGAGTGTGGTGGCCGGGCCACATGGTGCGGGATTAAGCAATCTGGTTTACTGCGCACCGGGTACCAGGGTGTTTGAATTTTTTGGTGAACATATGGCCCCTTGCTACTGGTTGATCAGCGCATTAGCGGGGCTTGAATACTATCAGCACTATTGTGCTGACGCTCAGTCGGATGACCGACCATCATCTGCTGTTAACAGTCGGGCATTGGGGTTTGATATTTCAATTCAGGCGGCTGAAGCTCTATTGCAAAGAGCTTCAGTAATCTGACCGCCGATAAATTCGGTGTTAAACACCTTTCCAGTTCGGAGCTCTTTTCTCTGCGAACGCAGTGGCACCCTCTACGCCGTCTTCGCTAGTGAATACTTTGTTTAGCTGGGTGGACTGATACTCCCAGAACTCGGCTTCTGTTCGGCCCTGCATCTCACGAATAATCTCTTTTGATGCCATCAGCCCGAGCGGGGCATTTTTTGCAATCTTGTTGGCCAGTGTGATCGCCGTATCGAGTGCTTCACCTTTTTCACAGACTTCTGCGACCAGGCCGAAGGCATGTGCTTCCTCGGCCAGCATGGGTTCTGCGGTGAGTGCCATCTTCATCACCTGTGAGTAAGGCAGGCAGCGAGGTAGACGTAACAGAGCGCCCGCACTGGCGAACAGGCCGACGCTAACTTCAGGGATACCGAACTTGGCGTTTCTGGCGGCGACGATCATGTCAGTGGAAAGTGCCAGCTCCAACCCGCCGGCCAGTGCAAAGCCCTCGACCGCACAGATTAGTGGTTTTTTAGCGCTTTTTTCGGTGATTCCGCCAAAGCCGCGACCATCGACAACCGGCATGCCTGTGCTAACGAATTCTTTTAAATCCATTCCGGCGCAGAAGCCCCGGCCTGCACCGGTAAGTACGCCCACCGAGAGGTCGTTGTTGTCATCAAGTGCATCCAGTGCTGCACCAAGCTGATCTGCCAGTGCCTTGTTAACCGCGTTCATCGCTTCGGGTCGATTCAGTGTAATAATCATTACACGATCGCGTATTTCAGTGGTGACCTCTGTCATGAGTTTAGCCTTTGGGTTGCGGTTAGAAATGTTTGAACAATTGGTGCGCTACAAACTTCACTGATCATATAACGCTGCGTGAGTATTCACAAAAAATCGGATAAAAGAAGTAAGATGCCAGGCGCTGTTTTTAGAGCGCTAAGGTATGCTCTCGTAGTGCTGTATAAAAAGGTTCGCATTGTTTAGCGATAGACTGCTGCTTTGCATCGAGGCTGATATCGCGCTGAACCGGGGCAGAAAATTCGCAGGATTTTTCGACGTTATGGTACCAGTGAGGTGCCCAGACGCCATCTGAGTCTCTTTTGCCCGCGGGCCAGCTAAGCATGGAGGTATCGAATGGAATGCTGCATTTTTCACAAATGGCAGTGAGTGTTTTAGCCGGATCATTAAGCACATCAAAAGCACGAATAACCAGTGGGCTGGAATCTATATGTTCACGCACATGATTAAACAATCGGTGCTGTTGTTCGAAGCCAAGGTCCTGCGGGGTGAGGTCTGGTCGGGTTTTCGAATAAGAGGAAACAACTTCCTCAGGAGAGCGGATTAAAAATATATTATGCAATCCATTTATCCACTCTAAAGTGACTTGCGGCAGCATATGCTGAGTCATATGCTTTTGATAGTGTACCGTGCATTCCTGATCTGTCAGGGTGATGCATTCACTGGCCACCTGTTGCCAGTCTGTTGATTGTGACGCCATAATCTGCTCTCGACCGGGATGATCAATGCCAGAGGCTGCCAGATAATACGCATAGAAAGGTTCATCGGTAACAAAAGTATCTGCACGGTTTTCCCATGCCCGCATCATTGCCGTCGAGATATTGCGTGGTCCCGACCACATGGCAACACGGGTGATTGAGTTTTCTGTCATGGGCTCAGACTCTTGTTACGCCCGCTTCGTGGTCAAGTAGTTGCAGATAGAGGTCCTGCAATTTCTTGGTGAGTTTTCCACGCTTACCCGTACCAATAACACGCCCGTCAATTGATCGTACCGGTGCAATGCCTGCGAAGGTGCCTGTGACAAAGGCTTCATCAGCACTGTATGTTTCAGTCAGGCTGAAGTTCTTTTCACTCACCGGTATGCCATTCGCCTTGCACAGATCAATCACGTTACCTCTTGTAATTCCGTGCAGACAATAGTTGCCACTGGACGTCCACACTTCGCCATTTTTAACGATAAAGAAATGGGTAGAGTTGCAGGTAGCGACGAATCCTTGTGGATCAAGCATTAGTGCTTCATCAGCACCAGCCTTGGTGGCCTGTATGCAGGCTATTATGCAATTTAACTTTGAATGGCTATTGATTAGCGGGTCTTGAATATCCGGATTGCCACGTCGAACATGAACTGTAAAAAGCTCAACGCCACGCGTGAGTGTGGCAGGTTTCGGTGTTTTGTATTCTGCAATAATAACAATGGTGGCAGCAGAGATAGTGACGCGCGGGTCCTGGTAGGGAGTGGCTTTTACCCCGCGTGACACCATTAAACGGATATGTACATCGGTGTGCATCTTATTGGCTTTTAAAGTGGCATGCAGCCGCTTGATTAATTCCTCGCGGGTGACACCCGGATCAAAGTCCAGCGCCTTTGCGCCTTCCCATAGTCGGTCAAGATGCTGATCCAGAAATACCAACGTGCCTTCATGCAGGCGAATACCTTCCCACACGCCGTCCCCCAGTACAAAGCCGCTATCGAACACAGACACGGTGGCTTTCTCGCGGGGGAATAGTTTGCCGTTAACATCGATTTTGATCTTCGCATTGCGTTCGTCGATATTATATTCGTGTGTACCTTTTGCCATGGGCGTGGATTATCCGTTTTTCTGTTAATAGAGGTTTAAGCAACTGGTGCTGATATTTACAACGTTTTAAAAGCAGCGGCAGCAGCTTCGATGGTGGCGCTGATATCTGCATCACTATGGGCGGAGGAAATAAAGCCAGCTTCGAAAGCTGACGGCGCTAAATAGACCCCGGATTCAAGCATTGCATGAAAGAACAATTTAAACCGGTCTGCATCACAGGCCATCACCTGTTCGAAACGACTGATGTTTTGTTCTGCGCTGAAAAATACGCCAAACATTCCGCCTACCTGATTGGTGGCCAAAGGAATTCCGGCGGCGTCTGCAGCGGCTTTCAGCCCTGTTACTACGGCAGAGGCCTTGTTATTCAGTGCGTCATGGAATCCGTCTTGACCAATGATCTCCAGAGTGGCGAGTCCTGCTGCCATTGCAACCGGATTTCCCGATAGAGTACCGGCCTGGTAAACAGGGCCTAACGGGGCGAGGTGTTCCATGATCTCGCGTCGCCCGCCAAACGCGCCAACAGGCATGCCACCACCAATCACTTTGCCGAGTGCGGTCATATCTGGTGTCACATTATAATGTTCTTGTGCGCCGCCACGGGCAACACGAAAGCCGGTCATTACTTCATCGAATATCAGTACGCTGCCATATTGGTCACAACAACTTCGCAATGTTTCAAGAAAGCCTGCTTCCGGTAGTACGCAGTTCATATTGCCGGCCACCGGCTCGACGATAATGGCAGCGACTTGTTCGCCGTGCTGTTTAAAATATTCAGTCACACCGTCGGCATCGTTGAAGCTCAGTGTGATGGTATGTTCAACCACTGAGGCTGGCACTCCAGGTGAACTGGGTACCCCCAAAGTCAATGCGCCTGACCCTGCGTTCACCAGTAGCCCGTCAGAGTGTCCGTGGTAACAGCCTTCAAATTTGATGATTTTGTCTCGGCCGGTGTAGCCGCGAGCCAGCCTTATCGCGCTCATGGTGGCTTCTGTGCCAGAGCTCACCATGCGAACCATATCCATCGATGGCACCAGTTCGCAGACCCGGGCTGCCATGCGGGTTTCAAGCTCGGTGGGTGCGCCGTAGCTAAGGCCATTTTTGACTGCACCGAGTACCGCATTGATAACATCAGGGTGGGAATGGCCGGCGACCATCGGGCCCCATGAACCGATATAGTCAATAAATTTCTTGTCGTCTGCGTCAAACAAATAGGCGCCTTCGGCCCGCTTCATAAACAGAGGCGTGCCTCCGACACTTTTAAAGGCACGAACCGGTGAATTGACGCCGCCGGGAATATGGCGTTTTGCTTCGCCGAATAGAGTTTCTGAGCTGGACACATGGCCCCCTGATTGACCGGATAGTGAAGAATAATGGTAGTGGCAGGAGACGCTGGCCTTAAGGTGTGTACCCGGATCATCATCCCTGTCACTCAGATGGCCCCATAATAACGCTTGTTTTGTAAAGAGGCACGGAAGAAACTGCGACCGGGGGTGATGTCGTCTTTTTATTGTGTCAGCAGCCTGTATTGCTGCCGTTAACAAATTAGTGCCCATTGAGAAACAGCGCTACTGTCGTCGCCTCGCGCGGCGCGAACTTTCAGCGACTACATGTAGTTACTTATGAATGACTAAGCGCCCACATGTAGTAGGCAAAATTTCACGTACGTGAGTCAACTTCGCTACGCCCTGTTTCCGGACGGGCACTAATTGGAGTCAAAGGAAACGTGTCATTGATTTACAAGAAGCATATGTGCGTGGTCTGTGGCTGGATATACGATGAGGCACTGGGTGCACCGGAGGATGGTATTGACCCCGGAACGCTATGGGCCGACGTGCCCGCAGACTGGGTTTGTCCGGATTGTGGGGTCGGTCGCGAAGATTTCGAAATGGTCGAAATCTAGCAAGGAATATTGCATCTAATCACTTTTGCCACCAAACACTTCAAATTTCTGTTCCAAATGCAGGGGAAAACAGATGTCACAACGAACCTCGTTTTACAAATTCATATCCGAGGAACAACGCAGCCACCCTTTTTCAGGTGGAAAGCTAACCGGTTTATTGCTGGAAGTTATTTCGGCTTGTAAACGAATTGCCTATTTAACGGGCAGCGGCGCGCTTGCCAGTCAGGCGATGGGCAGTGCTGATACCGAAAACGTACAGGGTGAGCAGCAGAAGAAGCTTGATATTCTTTCCAACGAGTTGTTCATCGAATCAACACAGTGGTGTGGATATCTGGCGGGTCTGGCCTCTGAGGAAATGGATCACTCCATGCCTGTGCCCAGCGAGTACCCTCGCGGTCGTTATTTGATCACCTTTGATCCGTTAGATGGTTCGTCGAATATTGATATCAACGTTTCGGTCGGTACCATTTTTTCGATCCTTGAAATGCCTGAAGGCACCCATGCGGCCAGCGATAAAGATTTTCTGCAGGCGGGTGTAAAGCAGGTTTGTGCGGGCTACTGCCTATACGGTACGTCGACAATGCTGGTATTAACCACTGGCCGCGGTGTAAATGGTTTCACGCTCGATCACAGTACCGGTGACTTTGTGTTAACGATGCCTGATATCAAGATTCCTGAAGATTGCAGTGAATATTCGATCAATCAGTCTTACAGCCGTCATTGGGAGCCACCGGTGAAACGTTATGTGGATGAATGTCTGGCGGGTAAGGAAGGGCCATTAGGCAAGGACTACAACATGCGCTGGGTAGCTTCGATGGTTGCCGATGTGCACAGGCTGTTATGCCGTGGCGGAATTTTCATGTATCCCATGGATGCACGAATGGCTGCAAAAGGTGATGGTGGAAAGTTGCGGCTACTCTATGAAGCAAACCCCATGAGCTTTATAGTGGAGCAAGCGGGTGGTTTGGCCAGTACCGGGACTGAAAGAATCATGGAGCTTGCACCAAGCGGTCTGCATCAACGGGTGCCCGTAATAATGGGTTCCAGGAATGAGGTTGAACGCGTCGTGTCTTATCACGATGAAGCTGCGGTTAATGTCGCGTAACAGGTTTCTATAGTTGGTGTTTCGGGTAGCGTGCGTCTAAACAGCGCCAGTAGTGGTGGGGCTGTTGGTGAAAGGTCTTTTATGCGCGCTAGCCCGGGGTGTCAATGTCAGATAACGAATCACCCGGGGGAATAATAGATAGGCGCTGTTATAAGGCAGCGCTGACTTTGGATAAACCATGACTGAATCTCTTCCATTTTGGGAAACAAAATCGCTTGATCAAATGGATAAAGATGAGTGGGAGTCTTTATGCGACGGCTGTGGACGTTGTTGTTTGCAAAAAATACAAACTGAAGATGAACATTTGGTTAGGTATACAAGGGTGGCGTGCCGATTGCTTGACGTAGAAACCTGCCAATGTACAAATTATTGGCGCCGAAAAAGTCTGGTGCCGGAGTGCATTACACTTGATGCAAAGTCCTTAAATGACATTGATTGGCTGCCTGACTCTTGTGCATATGTGCGCATCAAGGAAAAGCGGGGTCTGGCCTGGTGGCATCCGCTGGTATCGGGTTCCTCACAAACGGTTCATGAGGCTGGCATCTCGGTGAGTGGTCGCGCAGTGAGTGAAACGTATATTCACCCTGACGATATTTTGTCACTACTCATTGAGTTTGACGACGATTGAAAAAAATTGGCGGGGTATTTTTCCGTTGCACATTCGATGTACACTCCGTTGCAACACAAACGAACAGTGTCAAACGCGGCAGCAATTGAGCAAACAATACGACTAACATAAAGTCGACAGCAATCGCTTCCGAACCTTGAACCCCGTGATTTGGAGTAACACTAATGACAGCAGCAGCACAGACACAAGAAAGAAGACGTGACCTTGGCGAAACCCTTGAGGCACTGAAAGAGCAGAGACAAAAAACCTTACTCGCCTACTGCGGTCTGGTAGGTGTGAATGCACCGGGCAAAACCACACCCGATGGCATACAAGATATTGCCCCGGTTGCCTTGCAGGAATTGCTTAACATCATGGTGGACTATTTAGCCATGGGACACTTCACGGTTTACCAGCGAATCATTGAAGGTAAAGAGCGTCGTGGTGCGATTCAGGAAGCTGCAGAAGTTGCTTACCCTGGAATCGGTGAAACCACTGATGTCATGGTTGAGTTTAACGACACCTATGAAAATTTCAGTGGATCTGAAGACGAGCAGAAACAGATAAGAGAAGATCTTTCGAAGCTTGGCGAGATGCTGGCTATTCGTGGTGAGTTGGAAGACGAAATACTTAACGCGTTGCTGGGTTAATTCCAGCAAGAGGACACCAGTCCGTAGCCAGTCCTTTAGCTGGCTGAGATAAATAAACAAGCCAGTCGCGTATTCTGTGGCTGGCTTGAATTCATTAGTCACTACTCTAGAACACTCAAGTTCATGTGCCCTGGTTTTCAGGCCACACTTAGCATTCGGTGAAAACTGATGACTAGCAGTCCGCAGTTAATTCAAAATTACCTGCAATCGCATAACGTGCTTTGCCTCGCCACCACAGTCGATAACCTTCCCTGGGTGTCGCCCGTGTTTTACGCCAAAGACGAAACCGGTTTGATTTTTTTATCGGCACCCCATACCCGTCATTGTAAAAACATCTCTATCAATCCCTATGTGTCAGCAAGTATTCAGCAAGAGTACAGCGAGTGGTACGATATCAAAGGTGTTCAGCTTGAAGGTGAAGTGAGACTTGTGGCTGGTGAAAATAAAGCCCGGGTAATTAGCCGGTATGGCGATAAATTTCCGGTTACCGGGGATCAGGCGCCACCAGAGATTGCTAAAGCAATCGATAAGGTTCAGTGGTTTTATCTAATTGTTAGAAAAATGTTTTTTATTGATAACAGCAAAGGGTTAGGAAATCGAGCAGAGATAGATCTATCTGATTTATTTCCTGGACGTTACCAATAATCGTTCGAACTTATCCGGAGGTGCTTTGGTCGAAGGAGGCATCTAAAGATATTCATGAGGGACGAACAATGAGAAACCAACCTAAATTAAGATTGTTATTGGTAGCCGCGCTATTTGGCGCCAGTATCGCGGTCGCCTCTGTCGATAAGGTTGAAATAAGTCAGTTTGCGCAAAACACTTTACAGGGCTGGGAGGTAAAATCATTTTCAGGTGAGACTGATTATCAGATCGTTGATGAAGGTAGTCGTGCTGTGCTAGCTGCTACGGCGTCGTCGTCAGCATCCGGCCTTGGTAAAAAAATAAAAGTTGATCTAACTAAAACCCCCTTCATTAACTGGAGTTGGCGTATTGATAATCGACTGGACGGCTTAGATGAAAGAACCAAAAGTGGTGATGACTATGTCGCCCGTCTCTATGTGGTTAAGTCAGGCGGTGCGTTTATCTGGAAGACCAGGGCACTGAACTATGTGTGGTCAAGTAATCAGTCGAAGGAAGTGATCTGGCCCAACGCGTTTCAACCCAAAAACGCCATCATGCTTTCAGTACGGGGTAAGGAAGATCAGACCGGACAATGGGTTACTGAAAAACGAAATGTGCGTGAAGATCTTAGAAAGGCGTTCGGCAAAGATATTGACCGAATAGACGCGGTCGCGATCATGACAGATACGGATAACTCCGGCCGCGATGCCAGCGCCGCCTACGGGGAAATTTTCTTTACCGCTGAATAGTCTTGTTCCGGTGACGTCGACCCGAGACTATCAATTCTGCAATCAAATGGAAAACTCGCTCGTTGTGGCTGGTAAGCACGCCAAGAGTTTCCGGAATGGGTAAGAAATCAAAAAAGAATCAGAAGCTGACTGCCGAGCAGGCCCCTTCACTACTTCGCCGAAAGTTAATTATGCTCCCTGTTGTGGGAGTGGTCCTGGGCACCACCGCGGTCGGGATTAATGCGTATGAGTCTAACCAGCGCGAGCAGCATGATCTGACAGTGATCGGCGGTGGGATGCCCGTCATCGTGCAAATTCATGATCCGGGTTGCCCGACTTGTCGAAGGCTGAAAAATATCGTTGATAACGCGCTGGACTCGAACGACAGCGTGCTGTACCGATTGGCTGATATCACCTCGGCGGAAGGTAAAGCCCTACAGGAAAAGTATGCTGTGCCACACGTGACGCTGCTGTACTTTAACGCTGACGGCAAGCATGTCCACACCACAACCGGGTTGCAGTCTGCTGGTGAAGTTCGCGATGCTGTGGGCCGTTATCTGGGTTAAGTGGTTTTGAAGTAGCACTGGGATTGTCGCCGTGTAGCAGCCGACAGGCTAAGTATTCAGCGGGGCTGATTCATCCCGATATCCTGCCCCCAGCGTTTTATATCCGGTATGGTTATATCGAAAAGATCCAGTGATCTGCCGACGGACTGGGTGATGACCTCATCAACGGTCACCGGTCGGGTATAGAAGGCAGGCACAGGCGGGGCAACAATGGCCCCCATTTCTGTTACGGCCAGTGCATTTTTAAGATGACCCGCGTGTAGCGGTGTTTCTCTTAGCATCAGCACCAGTCGACGACGCTCTTTGAGTACGACATCTGCCGCTCGAGTAAGCAAGCTGGAGGTGACGCCCGATGCAATCTCTCCCATTGTTTTTATAGAGCACGGGGCAATCAGCATACCCATTGTTTTATAGGAACCGGATGATATCGCCGCCGCAATATCATTAGCTGGATAAACGTGGTCGGCCAGGGCCTTGATATCATCGAGATGCAGATCTGTTTCAGAAGCAACCGTCAGTGTTGTTGCTTTTGAGATAACAAGGTGAGTTTCAATAGGTGTGTTTTGAAGAAGTTCGAGTGCTCTTACACCCAGCATCACACCGGATGCAGCGCTAATTCCTATAATTAATCTTTCAGGAACGGGGGAAGTGGGATGATCTATTTGTGGCACGTTTTATCCGGTGTTCAGGTATTAGTCGCTTGTTTTGTATCAGCCGGGTAAATTCATCCATTAAAGAATGACATTGGCTAAGAACAGTCAAAGGTGATTTGCAGCCGTTGCAGTTTATTTGTTCCGGTACACTCTAGTCTACCTCTGTAAAAATTTTATACCAGTGAACATAATACGTGCTGTTGGGCCGTGGGTATGTGTCACTGACGGATTGTCTCTTTGATTACGGTTCCCAATAGAATCTGGTTTATTCCTGTGGCGATGTGCATCACGTTGGTGGCGTTGGCACTGGCACGTCTTGCCTACGGCCTGGTGTTGCCCTCGATGCGAACAGATTTGGACCTCAGCCTTCAGCAGGCTGGCGCTCTGGGAGCAGCGACCTCCCTGGGTTATGTATTAGCAGTGTTGCCAGCCGGCTTTCTTGCTTCAAGCCATGGACCCCGGATTTCTATTACCGCCGGCTTGTTTCTGGTGGCTTGCGGGTTTGCCTGCCTGTCCCAGTTAAGTGAGTTTGTAATTCTGATCTTACTAATGGGATTACTGGGTGTAGGCACCGCCTTGATTTATACGCCGGTTGTGGCCTTTGTGGTCGGCTGGTTTCCGGCGCGACGCGGGGCAGTGCTCGGGGTTGTGAATAGCGGCATCGGAATCGGTATATTGCTATGCGGTTTCCTGATTCCGTGGATTATTGAGCGGGGAGGCGGTAGCGGGTGGCGGCAGGTGTGGTTTTGGTTTTTTGTCTTTACTCTATTTGTATGGTTCGCTGCTATCGCCGTGGTCAGGAATCCGCCTGTCCCGGATAGTGCTGCCGGGCAATCAATCTCTGCATCCCCGGTTTCAGTCTTCAGGCGTCCGTCGATACAAATACTTGCATGCATCTATGGTGTGCTTGGGTTTAGCTATATTGTGCAAGCGGTATTTATGTTTAGTTATGCAACCGATGCCGGGTTGTCTCCATCGGTGGCCGGGGCCTTATCCTCTACTGGTGGTGTCTTATCTATTGTGTTTGGCGTGGTATGGGGCACGCTGTCTGATGTCATTGGTCGTGCCCGTACATTGGTTTTATGTTTCAGTTGTAACTCTATCGCCACCATGGTGCCGGTTATTTTTCCAACCTTGATAGGTTTTACGATTCACTATATCGTCGCTGGAATGGTGGTGAGTGGCATCTTTGCAACAATTCTGGCTGCAACTTCTGAGCGTGTGACAGGACGTGAAGTGCCAATAGCCATCGGGTTCGTGACGGTTGTGTTCGGTGCCGGACAGTTCTTCGGGCCGATTGTGGCCGGGTGGATAATCGATCTCACGAATTCTTTTAGAAACGCATTTATATTGAGTTCTGTTGTTATGTTGGTCGGTGTTGTGCTTGGCCTGTTCCTGAATAAAGCAGATCGCGTAGATGAGTTTATCGTTGCGAACTGAAGTCAGGATAAAATGCACTCGTCATTGACGGTAGCAAATTATGATTGAAATTCGAAAAATCGAACCAGCGCATTTTACGGCGCACGAAGATTTACTTAATCTTCTACGCGAGGCATTCGCCTACATGGATGGCCGTATTAATCCGCCATCATCAATACATCGTTTGAACGTTGAAGTATTACACCAGAAGGTTGTTGATGAAACTCTGTTTGTGGCTGAAGACAACGGACACCTGGTCGGTTGTGTGTTTGCCAGAATCAATGACGATCATCTTTATCTGGGTAAGCTTGCGGTGCGATCAGATTGTCAGGGGGAAGGGCTTGCAGGGAAGCTGATTGCAGAGATAGAGAAACACGCCAGGCAGTTGCAGAAACCTGCTGTAGATATGGAGGTACGGGTAGAACTTACCGGGAATCAAGCGCTATTTGAGCACCTGGGTTATCTAAAAGTGGAAGAGAACGCCCATGCCGGTTTTTCGCGGCCCACCAGCTACCGTTATCGCAAGTGCCTCAATAGCTGAATCTAACGGGCACAGCAGCGGTAAGTTATCATTATTAGTTCAGGTATTCCGGCTCTTGTCTTTCAAGCATTCTCTTTAACGCTGTGAAATGCCTGTCGGCCACAATTTTTGATTCGGTAAGTTGTTGTTGATGTGTTTTTTCAATCACATCGGGGGAAATATCAATAAGGTCTTGCCCGGTTGATCTTGCCAGAACCTGGAACATGGCGGCTCTTTCCAGATAATATAAATCGTTAAACGCCTCACGCATTGTCGGTCCAGTCACAGTAACACCGTGGCCTGCCATCATCAGTATGGACTTTCCCTGCATGAGTGAAGCAAGTCGATTTCCTTCTTTATTGTCCAGTGCCAATCCGTTATAGGCGTTGTCGTAAGCGATGCGATTGTGAAATGCCAGCGCATTTTGCTCACACATTTTCAGTTGGCTTTCTTTCAGAAGGCTAAGTGCAGTCACGTAGGGTTGATGCGTATGCAGCACTACGGTGGCGTCGGGTACATTTGTATGAATACCGCTGTGTATAAAAAATGCGGTGTCCTCGACCGTATTTTCACCCTCGAGAACTTCACCCTTGTCGTTACATAGCACCAGTGATGATGCTGTTATTTCTGACCAGTGCCAGCCGTACGGGTTGATCAGGAATTGATCTCCAGCCGGTGCTTTGCTGCTGCTACTGACCGCGATAGAAAAATGGTTGTCCACGCCCTCGTTAAAACCCAGTCTTGCGGCCCACCGAAGGGCTGCTGCCAGATCTGTGCGAAGTTCCCAGTGACTAAGTGAGTCAGGGTTCTGTCCGGTGGCTTGTGATTGCATTTTTTTCTCCTGCGGCTAATGAATATATTAACATTAGCCGGCGCATTGTGAGGAATCCGTGAATCCCGCAGGCGATAAAGCAGCGGCAGACCTATTATCTTCATTCTAAGTGCTGCCAGAATAACGCAAACGGCTTACAGGACAATTATGCAACTGCGAGAAAATACATTTAAACGCGCCATTCAGGCAGGTCAGCCACAGCTCGGGTTATGGATCAGCTTGTGTAGTAACTATGCCGCTGAATCCATTGCCACGGCCGGTTATGACTGGGTGCTACTGGATATGGAGCATTCACCAAGCGATATGAGCACGATTCTGGGTCAGCTCCAGGCGGTGCAGGGCACATCAACCGTTCCTCTGGTCAGGCCCTACTGGAATGACTCTGTACTGGTTAAACGATTACTTGATCTGGGCGCTCCCGCTTTACTCTTTCCGATGGTCCAGAGTGCTGAAGAAGCTAAGGCGGCTGTTGCGGCGACCCGCTACCCTCCGCACGGTATAAGAGGGGTTGCTTTGACTCATCGTGGCAATAACTTTGGACGCACTTCCGACTACTTGCAGAGAATAGACGATGAAAATTGTGTGATCGTACAGGTCGAGACAAAATCAGCACTTCAGCAGGCTGGCGAGATTGCTCAGGTAGACGGTGTTGACGGAGTGTTTTTCGGGCCGGCAGATATATCAGCTGACTTTGGAAAGTTGGGTACAACAATGGAACCCGACGTGTGGGTGGAAATTCGAAAAGCCGCAGATCTGGTGAGAGCCGCAGGAAAGCCGGTAGGAACTCTGGTTACAGATCCGACATTCGCTATCGAACTACTTAACAGCGGCTTTAGTTTCGTTGCGTGTGGTACAGACGCCGGACTGCTGGCACGTGGGGCGGATAACCTGCTAGCCACCGTAAAGGCAGGTTTGAATTAAGTTAATCGGCCTTTGAACCGGAAGTGATTCCGGTTTGTCTTAAACGAAACGTCTGTCGCATTGAGCGACAGAGCGTCTATGCAGTCGCAGAGATTTCCTGTGGTTCGGAGACAGCTTCATTTTGCTGTTCTGCGATGCGATTATAGATTTCTTCGCGGTGTACAGCGACTTCTTTAGGGGCATTGATACCAATGCGTACCTGGTTACCTTTCGCGCCTAAAACAGTGACCGTGACTTCATCACCGATGGTAAGAGTTTCACCGACGCGTCGAGATAAAATTAACATGAAAACGTCCTTTTTTAATGTACGGGTTGAGAAAGCAAGTGCCGGCCGCTTGGCTTACGCTTGCGACTAGTACAGTTCGCTACAATAGTGCCAGTTCGGCGGCAAGTAAATAAATCGGAGAGCTTGTTTACAGTGCGTGACAACTCTATTCAAAGAATAGTCAGGCGTTTGCAGTTGGATACACTTCGAGGCAAATTCAGGCGTTGTGTTTGGTGTTTTGTTACACAACGTGTCTTTTACTTCCAATGCTTTCTACTCTCGCCAGACTGCCAGCGTTTTTATTTTCGTTGAAGCTGCAGTCAGCTAAACCGCTACACACTTCTTCGCACAGTGAATGATACATGAGTGGAGTCACGCGACTGCTTTGACACTGTATCTTCGACACAGTATCAAGGTCCGGAAATGCTTTGCGAAGTGCGCGGTCTTTTGTGTGGCTTCAGAGGAGGCGCTCAGGTGTTTTTCAGTTGGCTAATTGTCATTACATTTAAGGGCTGGGCCCGGCGCCTGACAAAAATTCTGAAGCTGGTCAATGGTTTGTAAATCCAGGCGAAATGTGCGGATACGCCATTATTCGGCTCAGATCATTGTAGTTGACAGTCGCTCGGGGTACCCTTTGTGCGGTGGGGGCAGAGCACCGGCTTGTCCCCAATTGTCCTTGTGGCGGCCCGTTCTGCTGCGATCAATTTTCCGATTTGGAGGGATTTTAATGAAACGACTATCCGCGCTAACCGCCTGCCTGGCTGGCTCACTCTTGATGATGTCAGGTGGCGCTGTGCAAGCCGATGACTGTGAAGCACTGACACTGGGTGCAGCGATCTCATTGACGGGTAAATATGCCACCAACGGTATTCACGCCAAAAATGGTTATGAATTCGCGATTTCCAAAATCAAAGAAAGCGGCGGCATAAATATAGGCGACAAATGCTACAACTTTGAAGTCATCTATTACGATGATGAATCCAAGGGTGATCGAGGCGCAACACTCGCCGAGCGTTTGATCAATCAGGATAAAGTACAGTATATGCTTGGGCCTTACTCTTCCGGCCTGACCAAGGCAATTGCGCCGGTCACCGAAAAGTATCAGATTCCAATGGTTGAGGCTGAAGGTGCGTCACGTTCCTTATTCAACAAAGGCTACAAGTACCTGTTTGCTGTGCTCTCTACTTCAGAGCAATATCTTGCATCAGCGGTGGCACTGGCGGCTGAAAAAGCCGAAGAAGCTGGAAAAGACCCATCCTCTGTGAAAGTGGCTGTTGCGGTTGAAAACGATCCCTTCTCGCTTGATATTCGAGCTGGTGTTCTGGAAGATGCGGCAAAATATGGCATGAAGGCGGTTATCGATGAAAAACTGCCTCGCGATCTTTCTGACATGAGCGCGATTTTAACCAAAGTGAAGTTGGTTAAACCGGATCTCCTGATTGTCAGTGGTCACTCTAAAGGGGCTGCTACTGCAGTTCGGCAGATCGGTGAGATGAAAATCAGCGTCCCGATGATCGCTATAACGCATTGTGAAGCAGCCGATGTCACCGGTAAGTTCGGTGATACCGCCAACGATATTCTGTGCTCCACACAATGGGCCGAGACCCTTTCTTATGAGGATCCAATATTCGGTACCGCTGCGAATTATGAAACTGAATTCAAAGCAACTTTTGATGCATACGATGGCAAAAAAGTGCCTTACCAGTCGGCTCAGGCGACAGCCGCTGTTTATGTGTATAAAGATGCGTTTGAAAGAGCCGGTACTCTGGATAAAGAAGCAGTTCGTGAAGCATTATCCGCAACTGACTTGCAGACTTTCTACGGTCCAATTAAGTTCTCTGAAGCTGGTAACAACATTGCCAAGCCTATGGTATTGCGTCAGATCCAGAACGGTGAATATAACGTTGTCGCACCATCGGCGTTTGCTTCGCATCAAGTTAACTGGCCACGAGAAGCCCAGTAGAAGTTCCGGGTTTGTCACAGTGACCTCGTCAACATTCAGTTGGCGTCTTTGAAATAAACCAGAGGCCGGGGTTCCCCGGCCTCCTTTGTATATATCTGACAGCTTCAAGAGACCGATATACATGGATCAAATTCTCAGCAATATTTCCCTGCTATTTGAATTTCCGGTTGTTAACTTAAAAATACTTGTTGATGGCTTAATGATCGGTGCTTTGTTTGCGCTGGCAGCCTATGGACTGGCGCTCGTTTGGGGTGTGATGAATGTAAAAAACCTGGCGCAGGGAGACTTTGTTATCTGCGGGGGGTATGTTGCCTGGTGGCTCACAGGGCTTGGTTTACCGCCGTTACTGGGAGTGCCGGCTGCCTTTATTGTGATGTGGGGTATTGGCTGGATTTGTTATAAGCTTGTTATCTCGCGTGTTATCGAGCGCGATCTGTTTACTTCTCTGTTGGCTACTTTTGGTCTGGCCATCATGATTGCTCAGTTGCTGAATTTGCTGTTCGGTTCTGACACGCAGAGTATTGATCTTCCCTACTCAACTTTATACGTAGGGCCTGACGATTTTATTGATATTCCAATCGCCAAACTGATCGGTGTTTGTATGGCTGCGGTGTTGGCTATCGGGGTCATTGTTTTTATGAAGCGCAGTCGCATGGGCCAGGCGATTCGTGCCACTGCACAAGATGCCCGTGCCGCTCGCGTTCTGGGTATCGACACTGAAAAAGTGTACTCATTTACCTTTTCACTGAATTCTGCAATTTGTGGTGCAGCCGGTGCGATCATTGTGATGGTGTGGCTGATTCAACCGTTCTATGGAATTACCTATGCCATCAGATCATTTGTGATTGTCACGGCAGCCGGCCTTGGGAATCTGCCGGGTGTGATTGCAGCGGGGCTTGGTATCGGTGCGCTGGAACAATACGGGGCGCATATATTCGGTATCGGATACCAGCAGGCAATCGCTGTCTTGTTGCTTTTAATAGTGCTGGTTATTCGTCTTTTGATTCAGCGCCGCAAACGCCAAAGCCTGCAATAGGAGCACAATGATGACTGCTGCAAAAATTCTACTTTATATTGTGCTGCTTGCTATAACGCTGGCAGCGCCTTTCCTGTTCCCGGATTTCAGAACTCAACTGGCGACACTCTGGCTGATGATCGTCGTGGCCCTGACCTGGGATATGACTGGCGGGCAAATGGGTTATAACTCGCTGGGTAATATCTTTTTCTATGGCACGGGTATGTATGTGGCCGCCGTGATTTCAATTGGTCTGGTTTACAACGTGGGTGAATACACCAGTGCAGCAGGCGGTGGTATTTATGACTTTACACCTGCGCAATATTACACGGGCATGGTGCTGGGTATTTTGGGCGCCGGTGTATTTTGCTCTCTGTGTGCACTGATTATCGGCTACGTTACATTCGGATTGCGTGGCCCCTATTTCGCGATTGGTACGCTCGGGGTGGCAATTGCGGCGGGTGAGCTTGTCTCTAACTGGGAGTGGGTAGGTGGTGGGCAGGGTATTACCTTACCTGTCTACCCTGGTGATTTTGATCAAGGAAAGCTGTATTTCTACTTTATGTTTGCAGCATCCGGTGTTGTACTGTTCATCTTTTTGAATTGGCTGTATCGCACTCGATTCGGATCTGCGATAAACGCCATTCGCGATGATGAAGAAAAAGCCGAAGCGATGGGGCTTCATACCATGCGCTATAAATTAATCACCTGGGCACTCGCCGCCTTTTTTGTCGGTGTTGTTGGCGGCATATCTGCATTCCAGTTGATAAGCTTTGAGCCTCTGGAATCCGCCTATCAAACGATAAACCTGGGAATCTTCATGGTGGTGTGTGTGCTGCTTGGCGGCAAAGGCACATTATGGGGGCCGGTAATTGGCGCTATTTTGTTTCACGTGTTTAAAGAGGTTACCTGGAATTACTTGCTTGGTTGGCAGTGGGTGGCACTTGGAGCATTGATTGTCGTCACTGTTGTTTATTTTCAGGATGGTGTGGTCGGCTGGTTAATGCACCGCAAGCCTTCATGGTTTGGTATCAGAGTAGAGAATGATGATGCAGCGACAGAGGGAGCAAGCCGATGAGTGAGCCGGAAAAGCAACAACCATTAAGTGCTGAGCGTGTGATCGAAGTTCGTGATGTAAGCAAATCCTATGGCGGGGTCGTTGCCAATAAGGATATTTCTCTCAATGTGAAAAGCGGTGGCATTACGGGCTTGATCGGTCCCAACGGTTCGGGAAAGACCACGTTGTTTAATTCGATCGTTGGATACCATCCGATTGACACGGGTTCAATACAATTTGAAGGGCAGGAAATATCTAAGCTAAACGTGCAGGAGATAGCGCGTCTGGGGCTGTTGCGCACCTTTCAGCAAACGCGGATCTACGGTGCAATGAACTGCGTTGAAAACATGTTGATCTCGCTACCTCATAGAAAAATGACGATCATGGATTCGTTTGGTCGCAACAGCAAAGCAGACTACGATCGGGCTGATCAATTGTTGGAGTTTGTCGGGTTATATGAAAAGCGCTTTCTGCGTTCGGGATCTCTGTCGTTCGGTCAGCAGAAATTACTGGAATTTGCGATGGCATTGATGAACGAGCCGTCCTGTCTGTTGCTCGATGAGCCAACAGCGGGCATCAACCCGACACTGATAAACGGTTTGATAGACAGATTAAAGCGCGCTAATTCAGAGTTTGGAATCACCTTGTTTATCATCGAGCATAATATGCGGGTGATCATGAATATGGCCGATCATATTTATTGTCTGGCGCACGGTGAGATGTTGGCTGAGGGATCGCCGGATGAAATCCAGAACGATCAGCGTGTGATCGACGCCTATCTGGGAGCGCACTGATTATGAACGACTCAGATAACAAAAATAATATCAGCGGTTATGGTAGCGGTGATGTTAAATCGGTTATTTCTGTAGAGGAAGTCACTCGTCAGGCAGCAGCGATTGCTGAAGAAATATCGATAGAAAAGCTGGACGCATTGGCTGGCAATGAGCCCCATGTATCGATTAATAATCTAAGGGCCGGTTACGGCCAGATGGAGATTCTGCACGATATTAATTTGCGGGTTGGCCGCAAACAGTCGCTGTGCTTGATCGGTCCTAATGGCGCGGGTAAATCAACCGTGCTTCATGCCATATTCGGTTTTAATAATATTTTCTCTGGCTCTATTACCATTGAAGGCAAGGATGTCACATCGTTATCTCCCAATGAAAAGTTATCTCAGGCGGGTATCGCTTATATATTGCAGGATAAGTCTATTTTCCCCGGCATGACTGTCGAGGAAAATCTCTGGATGGGTGGGTTCCTGAAAGATCAGCCCCTGCAGGCCCGCGAGTCTGCGAATGCCATTTTTGATAAATACCCAAGGCTCGCTGCCCGGCGTAAACATCAGGCGAAAGTTCTATCGGGTGGTGAAAGACGCTTGCTGGAAATCTCCCGTGCATTGGTTATGAATCCGGAAGTTCTTTTGGTTGATGAACCGTCTATAGGTCTGGAGCCTCGCTTTATCGATATGGTTTTTGAAATACTCCATGATCTCCAGCATAACGAAGGTAAAACCATCATCATGGTTGAACAGAATGCCAAGAAGGGATTGGAATTTGCCGATATTGGCTATGTGCTCGTCTCTGGTGAAATCGCGATTGCGGGTTCTGGTGATGAGTTACTTGCCAATCCAAAGGTAGGTGAGCTGTTCCTTGGTGGTTAAACCATTGATGCCTTAATCTACAAGGATAGAAAAATGCGAGCACCGGCACTAGTTTGTCTGCTGATTGTGAGTCTCTATGGATGCAATGGCGGCGGTACCATAGCGGATTCCATTGATCGGCTGGAGGGGCTTGATGCAGTAGTCAGCGTCGAAAGTTATAACCTGACGGATTCCGGCACTGCCGCTGTCAGTGAATTGCTTTCTTATCGTATGCCGGGGGTTATTGACGGTGTCGTTGAAGCCACCGCCGTAGTATTGATACCCCAGGGGCCTCCTCCTGAGGGGGGCTTTCCTGTTGTTGCATGGGGTCATGGAACAACAGGCGTCGCCGATCGCTGCGCCCCTTCTGCAACGACTAACCTCGCAGGCTATGCTGCGTATCTGGATTTGTATCTGCAGAACGGCTACGCAATTGTCGCCCCTGACTATGAAGGTCTGGGGGCCGATGGACCACACCCCTATTTGCATCTTGCCAGTGAAGGAAGATCCTTAAATTATGCAGTGAGTGCTGCTGTGAAACAGTATCCATCGCTTTCAAATCAATACGTGGCGATAGGTCACTCCCAGGGTGGTCATGCCGCGCTGGGTGCGGGAGAGTACGCACAGGAGATGCGCAATCTTTCGCTAAAGGGGGTGGTGGCGATAGCGCCGGCGTCGAACCTTCGCGAGCAGAGCGAACTGCTAAGTGCCACGATCAGTGATCAGTCAAGAAGTAATGCGGATCGGGTGCAAGCCGGTGTCACACAGTTGCTCTACAGTGCATTGGTGTTAAATGGTGTTGCTGCGGTCCATCCCGATTTTGAAGTCAGTAATGTCTATGGCAGCAACGGTGCTGCGTTACTGGAAAATCTGGAATCGCAATGTACCAATGGGCTTAACGATATTTTGCTGAATGCGGTGACCGGTACGCTTTTTATATCAAACAGCACCGAGAGTATTATCAATTCAGAGGCGATTAACCTTCCCAGAGTATCGCAATATCTGGCAGACAACGAACCGGCGTCCCGCACCACAGCTGTGCCGGTTATGTTGTTACAAGGCTTGCTTGATGAAATCGTGTTGGCACAATCAACAAATAGGTTGAACAACCTGTTGTTGCAGACGAACGGTGTCAGTCCTGTCCTGACCGAGTATCCCACTGCCGATCACGGTTCTATTGTGGCGATCAGCGCGCCAGCCATTGTTGATTTTATTGCGGATCTATTTTGATACCGGCTAAAGCCTGCCCGGTGACAACTGGCGCTTCAGGTCAGCCACTTCTGCAGTTGTAAATAGTGTTTTTTTCTTTGCAGTGTCAGGAAAAATAATCTCATGACACAATGCACCCAGCGCGGGTGATGTTTGTATGCCATATCCTCCCTGACCGGCCAGCCAGAAAAAACCGGGTAATTCACTATCGAAGCCGACAACCGGATCTCCGTCCGGCGCAAAAGTTCGAAGGCCCGCCCACTGGTGAATTAAGGTATCAAACTCATAATCGATGTGCTGTTGAAACAGATCTATACCCGTAGCTATATCTATTTCTTCCGGCCATGCATCGTGTGGATCCACAGGTGTCTCATCAGCAGGTGAGATCATCATCCCATTGCCAAAAGGGGTGCAGTAGAAGGTTTCGCCCGCGCCAAAGATCATCGGCCAGTCGGGCATGCTTGCCTGTTCCGCATATGGCGCTAACGCCGCACTGCGCCGTTTGGGTTGTAAGCCAACCGGTTTAACGCCGGCAAGCTTTGCGATTTCATCTGCCCATGCACCGGCGGCATTGATAACAACAGGTGATTGATAAACGTCGGACGCGGTGGTGATGTGCCACTGCTGATCCGTATACGCCATAGAGGTGACTTTCTGAGTGCACAAAATTTTGTTGTCGTTAGTGCTAACACTTTTGATGTAGGCCTGGTGGAGTGCATCGACATCAATGCCGAGCATTTGTTCGGTATACAGAACATGACTCACCGAGTCTTTCAACAGTGGCACCAATGCTCGTGCGTCACTGAGTGAAAGTGAATCCATACCCATGGCTTTGTTGCGTTCGATTTCTGCCTCATCGCCTTTGCGTCCCAACATCATCTCACCCCGTTTGCAGGTGAAAGGTTGCTCTGCGAACTCTGGCTCGGGGTTGCTTAAGGTTTCTATCGAGGCGGCTGTTAAAAAACGAATCACATCCGGTCCGTAAAAGGGGGCCCACGTGGCAGCCGAGCGCCCGGTGGAATGGTATCCGGCGTGCGCTTCCTGATCCAGCACGATTACGTTGGCACTTTCACTCAGGGCAGCAGCGGCGGAGGTGCCGGCTATTCCTGCACCGATAATGATGATGTCTGCTTTAGTGGTCATCTGGATGATTGCTTGTTGCGTTGGCCGACTGAATTGCACTCCAGATACGCAGTGGTGTTAGTGGTTTATCGATATGTGATATGCCGTAAGGTTTGAGTGCATCAATAACAGCATTGTGGATAGGGCCGGGTGCGCCAATAGCACTGAGTTCACCGACCCCCTTAGCACCCAGAATAGAGTTCGGGCTATCAGTCTTTGCCAGCGCAATATTAAAGGACGGGAAGTCTGCCGCGCGTGGTAGTTGGTAATCGAGTAGTGTGCCTGACATCACCTGGCCGGTGTTGTCGTACTGCATTTGCTCCATCAATACTTCACCTGCGGCCTGTGCCAACCCGCCATGCAACTGTCCACGGGTTGTGGCTTCATTATAAATTTTTCCCATGTCATCTATTGATGAATAACGATCTATTCTTACCGTGCCGGTTTGCGGATCAACTTCTACCTCACACACGCAGGCGCCGGTAGGAAAAGTAGTGTGCGTACCTTCGAATTCTGCGATTCCAGCACAGCCTGTTTCTATGGCGTCTGCGCTATCGATACCAAGCGAATTAGAGCCCGCAGATTGAAGAGCGATCTGCTGTAAATCAACCCGAGACTCTGATGACGGGTGAATAAAACAGCCTGCTTCATAGTCAAGAGAGTCCTCGGGTTGCTCTAATATTTCAGCTGCAACAGTGCGAGCTTTAGATAACATGATATGGCTGGCCCTGTGCACGGTAGTGGCGGCAACAGCCATCAGGTTTGAACCGCCTGTGCCTCCACCCTTTATCAGCCACTCTGTGTCACCTTGTTCGACGCGTACTTTTTTTATCGGTATTTCAAGTGCTTCGGCGGTTACGATTGCCAGTGCGGTGCGATGACCCTGACCGTTATCCTGCAGACCGGTCCGCACTAATATGTCGCCATCGGGCAGTGCACAGACCTCGCTTCTTTCGTCGGTTGAACCACCGGTCGCGTGTAAATAGAACGCGGCACCCGCACCCCGCAGCCAGCCGTTTTTCAGGCTTTGCTGCTTTCGCTTAGACAGGTTTTGCCAATCGGCATTGTTGCTGATTTTCTTTGCAAGATCTGGAAAGTCACCGGCATCATAACTTTCTGACATCGGGGTGTTGTAAGGTAAGTCATCCGGTGTCACCAGATTTTGTTGCCTGAGTGCCATGGGATCAAGCCCCAATTCGTTGGCTGCCACATCAATAATTCGTTCAAGTGTACAAGCGGACTCAGGCTTACCAGCACCTCGATAAGCATCTGTGGTCATCGTGTTGGTGTAAATACCCGCAATCGAATAGTGCATGCCGGGTATTTTATAAGCCTGTCCAAAGGGTCTGACAGCACCTGAAGTTGCTACATACGGTGCCACTGCATTCAGATATGCCCCCATATCTGCCAGCGCTTTAACACGGAAGGCTTTAAACTGACCATTTTTATCGACTGCTAACTCTGCATGATCTACCCGGCCGCGCCCCATGGCATCTGAAAGAAATGATTCCGAACGGTTGGCTGACCACTTTACCGGTCGCCCGGTTTTTTTTGCACCGAGCAATGAAAGTAATTGTTCTGCGTACGGCCAGATCTTGACAGCAAAACTACCGCCAACATCTTTTGTCGTCACTCTCAGTTGTGCGGGTTCAATCTGCATAAATTTGCTAAGCGCATTTTGCAGGCTGATAACGCCCTGGCTAGGTGTCAGTAAGCTGTAACATTGAGACGCCTGATCGTATTCTGCTATGCAACTGCGAGTCTCGATGGGTGCAATCGCAACTCTGGGGTGTTTTACAGTCAGTGTGAACACATGGTCTGCATCTGCAATTAGCGAATCGGTTTCCGCTGAATTACCTTTTTCCCATTGAAAAGCGCGATTCGATGCGATTGATGGCCAGATCTGAATGTCTGATTGTGCGGCTTCTTCAAGATCATTGAGCGCAGGTAGTGTCTGAAATTCAAATTCGATGCGTTCTATAGCATCCAGGGCCGTGGCACAGGATTCTGCAAACACCGCTGCAATGGGTTCTCCAAGATGTTTTATCTGCTTACTCGCTAATACAGGTCGGTCGGGTTCCTGTAGAGCACTCCCATCTGTGCTGGTGATGTCTGCACGGCAGTTCATTGGTAGCAGCGCTTTTACGTCTGGATCGTCAGCTGTCAGTACACAACTGATCCCGGGCATTGCCCGTGCGGCGTCGACATTTAATCTGGTGATATTGGCGTGAGCAACCGGCGAGCGAAAGACGGCCATGACAAGCTGATTTTCGCGCTGAAAATCATCAGTAAATCGGCCTTCGCCACGAAGCAGGGGAGGGTCTTCCAGTCGGAGCATGTCGTTGCGTTCGGTAGCTATAAAACATGAGTTTACACCGAATACCGCAAGACGATAAGTGGCTAGTGACTGGCTGAATTTTCTTAAGAGCGCAGGGCTGTTGACTGAAATCTTAAGTAACTGCCGGGGCGAGAATTGCCCCGTGGCAGAATTTGGCTCAACCGGCACGGCCGGTTGAGCCAGAGCGGTGGGTTAATTACTCAATCGCTGCTCGTTTACTGGCGTTGAACGATGCACGTTGTTCTGCACTCATTGATTTAAAACCGTTACGCATTTTATCGCGTTTGGATATATTAATGGGTGGTAGTGGCTTTGACATCGCACGCAAGCGTTGCTCGGCGTTTTTGATTTTCTTGCGCTGGATTCTCTTTGTACGGCTATCCAGCTGTGTGCGTAACTGCATCTCTTTGTTGAGTAAGCGATCCTTGCGGGTCTGGTAACGTGCTTTCAATTTCTTCAGATCAGACTTGGCTTTGCGCAATTGCTTTGACGAACCTTTTTTCTTCAGCGTTTTGACTTCTGCCTGCAGTTTCATGATATCGCTGCGTTCGAGGGTCAGTGCTTCCACCTCTTTTTTAACAGAGTCAACGGCTGCCTTTGACGAGCGCGCAGCGCCTAATACCAATGAGTCCGGCGCAACCGTTATTTGAGCAAGCAGGTCATGCGCCCACTGTAGGTCATCGCTCTGAATGTCTGCTGAAGGTTCTGTGGTTTGAATACTGGCTATACTTTTGATCGCAGACGCTTCAGGATTGTCAGTCGCAGCGCTATAGCTGGCAGCCGTGAAAGAGTAATCAGTGAAGTTCCAGTCGCCTATTCCTGCAGAGTCCCGATACCATAGTCGAATGTATACCGTGGAGCCGTCGGTGGGTAACCCGGAGACAGTGATCGCATTGGTCACGCCAACAATGCCACTGTCAGCGTACTGTCTGCCGCCTTGGGATGAGCCAGCATAGATTGACGATTCTCTGGGTTCGTTCCAGCTAAACGTTTGCGATGACCCGTTTAACGGCTGCCCTTCGGCAGGGGAGACTAAGGCGATGCCACTCGATACAGCAGACAAGTAGTCACTGGTAAAGTGGTTCGACTGCAGACCACCGGTGAACCCCTGGAGGCCAGTGCTTGAATACTCGGTCAGTGACCAGCTCAATTCTTTATCAATGTTGAACAAAGCTAATGCACGGATCGCAGGAAAGTCATTTTCAATTGCGGTCATCATGTCAGCTGTCCAGGAGTCTTTGTTTTCCAGGTAGTCGCTGTTATCACCGTTTTGCCCCCATGAGGCATCAGGCGTGTCTGCAGGGTCGGCACTGCCTACTTCACCGATCAGTATGGGTTTGTCAGGGTAATTTGTGACTAGTGTGGAATAGGCGGGTGCAAACACTTCACTAAAACTATCCCAGGAAGACCAGCTGAAATTGGTGCCCCAGTTGTAACCATCAATCGAAGTCCAATCAACGTAAGTATTACCCGGGTAGTATTGGGTCATATCATTGTATGAATCTACATTGACGTTATTTGCGCTCCAGACCCATTCGATATGTTCGTTGATACCGGCGGCCTCAAAACGGTCGTGGATGTGCTGCCAGGCCGCTTTGTACCATGTGGGGGAATCGCCATAGGAGTACCATGATCCGTTGAACTCGTGGCCGAAGCGAAGCAGTACAGTGGGTCGATCATCCGCCGGGTACATATTCACCCAGGCAGCGAGTTTAGTTCCCCATAGATCAATGTAACTATCCCATTGTCCGAGAACAATCTCCGGCAGGATGTTCGTGTTGTATCGGGAGAGCTCGATCGGCATCCAGCTGATCATGGGTGTCATCCCTTCGTTGACAATTTTGCTCGACTGCCAGAAAAGATGATCCCAACTGGCCGAGAAAGAGGAAAACACATTGATAAACGCGGTGGATTTGGGCAGATTCTGATTCAGGTTGCTGATCGCTTGCTGGTTCCAGGCATTCCCCGGTACGAAAGCGCCGACCATGACTTCTGCCTTAGCTGGGGTGGTTGTGAGCGTCAGGGCAGCCGAAAGGGCCGCGATAAGTAAGCGTTTTTTCATGAAAATCCTTTTCTTATAATTATTTTTGTCGGCTCCGCCAAAGGACCCGATGATCGATTCAAAATCGCTGCAGCGAACAAGCTGCGGCGTCAGATTGGTTTTTATTCCGTTACCAAAACTGCATCACATTTTGAATCTGGAGTATCGGAAGGCCGACGGGAATATTGAGTTTATTTTGTTTTTTATTTTGGAAAAATTGTCGGGCAAAATACAATGACTCTCATGTGTTCAATACGATATCGCTCTAATAGAGACTACCGGCAACGCGGAATGGCTAATGTTGAATAGAATACTGGTCTGTGGTCTGGCGGTGGTTGATTTGCTATTCGAAGTCGACGTCATGCCCACGGCCGCTGAAAAATACATTGCCCGGGATGCCAATATGGTGGGAGGGGGCGGGGCGGCAAATGCGGCAGTCGCAATTTCCCGGTTGGGCGGGCATGCAGTATTGGCTGCGCGAGTCGGGAATGACTTCTTCGGTGCAGTGATTATTGATGAGCTTGAAGCAGAATCAGTTGATTGCTCACTGGTGCAAAGGTCTGAAGGCGCAAGATCATCGTTTTCCTCAGTGCTGGTTGATCAGGATGGTGAGCGGCAAATAGTGAATTTCAGGGGCCGTGGATTATCGGATAACGCTGAAGCGATAGGTGGCTTGACTGTTAACGCTGTGCTTGCAGATACGCGATGGCAGGCAGGCACAATGGCATCTCTAAGACTTGCGCGGCAACTCGGTGTACCCGGTGTGCTTGATGCAGAAGCCCCGGTGATGTTAGAGGCGCTGGCAGAAGCTTCGCATGTTGCATTTTCCCGGCAAGGGCTGAATGACTACACCGGTGAGGCCGAATTGCTGTCTGGGTTGCGGATGGCAGCAGACAGGCTTGACGCCTGGGTTTGTGTCACCGATGGTGCAGAAGGTGTATTTACGATTAACGACGGGGAGGTCGTGAATCTGCCAGTCAGAAAAATCGAAGCCATTGACACGCTTGGTGCTGGCGATGTCTGGCACGGTGCTTTCGCACTGGCGTTAAGTGAAGGGCAATCAGAGTATCTGGCCATTGAGTTTGCCAACAGTGCAGCCACCTTAAAGTGTACTCGCTCAGGTGGGGGCCGCAATAGTCCGAGCCGTGAAGAAGTCGCAGAATTTGACTCAGACAATCCGGTGCAGGCTTAATTGACCGATAACAAGTCTATGGTGAGACATGACAGGCAGAACTCAGCGAACTTATCTTCGCAAAGATAATAAAAAGCCCATCACGGATGACGATATCTATCACATGTTGATGTTATATAAATATCAGCGTGTCAGTTTGCAGAAAATAGCACGAAAATTCTCACTGGAGGTCTCACAGGTTCGAACCATTATCGGTAAGCGTTCAGGCGGTAGCTGCTGTGGGTAATCAGCAGTTCGTCACTCCATGGCACGTGTACCGGTTACTCTGCGTCATTCTTTGAATCACCATCTGCTAGCTGAAGCTTGTCAGATGGCCGGCTGTTGGTTTACCTGTGTTGGCCGAAAAATATGCTTCGCATCGATAGATGCCTGAGTGAGTTCGTCAATAGATCGATGGCAACTTATCTGGTGCCCGTCATCAAGGGTTTTAATCGGGGCATTTTCTTTGTTGCAAGTCCCTTCAATAGCCATCGGGCAGCGGTTGAAGAAAGGGCAACCTACATCAACAATTTCAACCCCTTTAGAGATACCTGTCGCCATTTCGCGAAGCCCGACTGTATCTTCCAGCCAGCCTACACGCAGTTCAGGAACAGAAGCGATAAGCAAGCGAGTGTAAGGGTGATACGGAGGTGACAGAACTTCATCAGTAGGGCCTTGTTCTACAACGCGGCCAGCGTAGAGCACCACTATTTCATCTGCAAATGAGGCGACGGTTGAGAGGTCGTGACTGATAAACACGAAGCTCACGCCAATTTTATTTTTAAGATTGTTAAGTAGTTTAATAACATTCGCGCCAACGATGCTATCAAGTGCGGATGTGACTTCATCGCACAGGAGTACCTCGGGGTTGGCGGCAAGTGATCTGGCAAGGTTGATACGCTGTTTTTGCCCGCCGGATAATTCAGAGGGGTAGCGTGTAGCGAATTCTGCCGGCAGTTCTACCATATCCAGAATCTCGACCACTTTCTGATGGCGCTCTTTACCTTTGATGCCCTGGTAAAACTGAATCGGCCGACCAATGATATCCCCGATGCGTTGCTTTGGATTCAGTGCGGTGTCTGCCATTTGAAAGACGAACTGAACTTTACGTAGTTCATCGAGTGATCGGTCATGAAGATCCCCCTCCAGGTTTTCACCGTCCAGGTTCATTGTGCCTTTTGATTGTGGCAGCAAGCCGGCCATCACTCTGGCCAGTGTGGATTTTCCACAGCCTGACTCACCGATGATGCCGACGACGTGTCCGTTCTTGACTTGCATGTCTATATCACGAAGCACCGTGATCGCAGGCTCACCATTAGTGAGCTTGCCATAGCCCGCGGATAGATTGCTTACTGTCAGTGCGGCAATCTCTCGATGATGCTCGTCGAGGACGGCAGATCCCATACCGGCTACTGGTTTGGGGCGTACGGCTTCCATCAGCTTTTTGGTGTAGGCGTGTTGAGGATTATTCACGATTTGATCAACCGATCCTTGCTCCATTACCTCACCGCTATATAGCACTACAATATAATCTGCAATTTGAGCCACCACCGCCAGGTCATGGGTGACGTAGATAGCTGCAGAGTTTTCTTCTCGTATCACTTTTTTAAAAGCATTCAGCACTTCGATTTGAGTGGTCACATCCAGTGCGGTCGTCGGTTCGTCCAATACCATGAGGTCGGGTTTACCACACAGCGCCATTGCAGCCATTAGTCGTTGTAATTGTCCGCCCGAAACCTGGTGGGGGTATCGATGGCCAATGCGCTCAGGGTCGGGTAATTCCAGCGTATGATAAAGCCGCTCTGCGCGGGCTGTCGCATCAGCCTGATTTAAAACACCATGCAGCACTGATGATTCAGTAACCTGTTCGCCAATAGTAATGGCCGGGTTAAATGTGGCCGCTGCACTTTGGGCAAGGTAGGCGACTTTTCGGCCGCGTAGTTTTCGTTGTTGTTCGGGTGCCATGGTGAGAATGTTTTCACCGCCCAGTAAAATTTCACCACCGGTTATTTCAAGTCCCGGTTTGGTATAGGCCAGTGATGATAGAGAAATAGTGGTTTTGCCCGAGCCTGATTCCCCGATCAAGGCGACCACTTGTCCTTTATTGACGGTGAAGCTGACCCCCTTAACGATAGGTATTGGTGTGCCATCGTCGCGTTTGGCTTCTATACGCAGGTTTTTAACTTCAAGTAGTTTTTCTTCGCTGTTCATTGATTGTCTCCTACAGCATCTTGCTGGCGAGGCTTCCGCCGGATTCGGCAGAAATATCATCGACAATCAAATTGACGGCGATAGTGAAAGAAGCAATGGCTAGTGCCGGCCAGATTGCAGCATAAGATCCGTACGATAATCCCTGTAGATTTTCACGTACCATACTGCCCCAGTCTGCGGTTGGTGGTTGCACACCGAGACCCAGAAAGCTGAGGCTTGAAATAAACAGTACAACAAACACTAATCGCAGTCCGAAGTCTGTGGCTAGTGGCATTGCCGCATTCGGTAATATCTCGTGAGTGATAATCCACCACATGCCTTCGCCTCGTGCTTTCGCTGCTTCAACGAAATCCTGAACCATGATGTCGAGCGCCAGCGCTCTTGCGATGCGAAAAACACTAGACGCATAAATGATTGCAGCAATAGCGATCAGTATGGGAATGGAAGAACCCAGTGCCGCGATAGCGATGAGGCCAAGCATGATGCTGGGCATTGATAATATGGCGTCGTTGATGCGACTGACGATCATATCGGCCCAGCCACCTTTGATAGCGGCAGCGATGCCTAAGGTAATACCTATAAAGTAAGCGCCAAGGGTGGCTAGAAGTGATATGCCTATGGTTGTGCGTGCGCCCCAGAGTATTCTCGATAAGGTGTCTCGACCTAAATGATCAGTGCCTAACAAAAATTCTGCTGAGCCTTCCATCCAGCCGTCGTCACCGGCAAAGTCCATTTGATGAAAGGGGGCGATGGATGGCCCGATGATTATCATCACGACCCAGAATAACACCACAAGTACGGAGAGCATGCCCACCCATGAGAGTTTCAAGCGGCGGCGTGGTGGAGCATCGGGTAGCTCATCGAAATTATCGACGTCGAGCGTATCTTTTTCCTGGCTTACCTGGTTCATAGTTTTTCTACTTTTAATTGCAAGCTTACTTAGGGTGACGTAGCCGTGGGTTAGATAGGATGGACGCAATATCCGAGATTAAAATAAGCACTACATAAACAGCGCAGAAAATAATGGCGCATGCCTGTACCAATGGCAGATCACGGGTTTGCACGCCATCGATCATCAGCTTTGCCAGGCCCGGATAGGCAAAAATAGTCTCAACAATCACCACACCGCTGACCAGGTAGGCAAGGTTCAAGGCGATTACATTGACGATTGGCCCGATAGCGTTGAACAACGCATGCCGGAGAATAATACGTTTTCGTGGCACGCCCTTGAGTATGGCCATTTCAATATAAGGTGAACTCATGACATTCAGAATTCCGGCCCGGGTCATACGAATCATTTGAGCCGATACCACAATGACCAGCGTAATGATCGGCATTGCCATTGTTCTGATCCATTCCAGTCCGGTTTCGCTGCCATTCATATAGGCGATTGCAGGAAGCCAGCGCATTTTAACGGCGAGAATTAACACCATGAAGGTCGCAATAAAAAATTCAGGAACAGATATCAGGCTTAACGTACCGAACGTCACGATTCGATCAAGCCAGCTTCCGGGATGCATTGCTGCCAATAAGCCCAGACACACAGATAGCGGGATTGAAATTGCAGCCACCAGGCCTGCCATGATCATAGTGTTACCCATGCGCCCGCTTATCATGCTTGAGATACTTGCGCCTCCCGCTTTAGAGGTGCCAAGGTCGCCAGTGAATAAATTGCCCAGCCATTGAAAATAGCGAATTACTGCCGGCTGGTCCATGCCCAGATCTTTACGCAGTGCTGCGAGTGTTTCCGGTGTGGCTCCCTGCCCAAGAATTATTTGCGCTACATCACCGGGTAGAATACTGGTGCCAATAAAGACCAGTACCGAAACCACAAGAAGCGTAATGACACCTATGCCTAATCGGCGCAATACCATCTTCAACATCATGGGCAATTATTTCCATTGAGTTCTGGTAGGCGGCCGGTGTGTTGCTTGAGCTGGAAATGAAGTTGTATCCGGAGATAAAGCAGGTTTCTTTTAACATCGCATGTTAAACAGAAACAAAAACACCGGGGAGTCAAGCTGACAGGCTATGTGATACCAGTAAATAGAGAGTTAAAAAAAAGGCCTGCCCCTGAAGGGCAGGCCTGATTGTCTTATCCTGTTTAGTCGCAGGGATAAGCAATCGATTTACGCATCGAGCCAGCAGAACTCTGGCCATTCGCAACCACCAAGCTGACCCAGAGGTACCGTTGGCATGCCTTGAACATTTGACGCCTTGCCGTCGAGGATATTCACGTGGGCAGGAATAACCATGCCGCTGTTGTTGTGAATTAACGTTTGCATTTCACAGTACATCTCGTGGCGTTTTACAGGATCAAGCTCTGAGAGTGAAGCTTTTAACAGTTCACCCATGCGGTCGTTGTTCCAGTAGGTGTCATTCCATTTTGCGCCTGGTGCAAACTGAATAGCCATCTGTGAATTGGCGGTAGGACGCATGTTCCAGGTCACTACGTTCAGTGGCTCTTTCATCCAGACTGCGCCCCAGTAACCGTCATTAGGTACACGCTTGATTTTAAGATCGAAGCCAATCTTTGCACAGTTGGCTTGTGCCAGTAAGCATGCATCTTCAACACCGGCTACTACGGGTGCAACAAAGAGTTCAGCTGATTTGATACCCGCTTTCTTGAAGTGGAACTTGGCTTTGTCTGGATCGTATTCGCGCTGAGGTAGTTCGTTACAGAAATCTGCACCGTGTGCACTCATGATGGGTTGGTCGTTACCGACGGTGCCATGACCTTTTAGGATTTTTGAGACAATTCGATCTCTGTCCTGAATGTACTGAAGACCTTTGACAAAATCATTGTTCTCGCCGGGTGCTGAGTTCTTCAGTGCGCAAATACCCATATAGAGTCCAGCAGGGATTGAAATTACATCAACGCCGTCGGCAGCTTCAACCAGTTTGATCGCTTTTGGATCGATTTGCGTGGCGAGTTGTACATCACCGGCGATTAGTGCGTTCGCACGGGCAACCGGATCAGTTATGGCTGTGATTTCGCAGGCCTCAAGGTTTGCGCCTTCACGCCAGTAGTCTTCGTTTCGAACATGTACTGATTTGACGCCGGGCTCGAAAGACTCCATTTTAAACGGGCCGGTACCGTTGCCTTCACCAGTGGTGCCATTCTTGACGATCTTGGTTTGGTAAAGACCAAGTAGAACCGGAAGGTCTGCATTCGGACCATCCATCACAGCAGTGACGCCGTACTCACCGTCTTTCTTCCATTCTTTAACGGTGGCCATAATAGACTTGATCACAGATGTTGAATCATCACCGGCATGACGACGCATGGAGTAGATAACATCATCAGCGGTCATCTTTGAGCCATCGTGGAAATTGACGTCGTTACGAATTTTGAATTTCCATTCAGAGCCATCAGCGTTCGGAGAGAATTCTTCTGCAAGTTCTGGCTGCGGGCTTAGATCATTGGCGTGTTGGACCAGGCTGTTATACGTGGCACGGCCGCGAGTGTAGTCGACGGTAGAGGTGAACAAAGCGGGGTCTAGCTGGTCGTCCGGACCGTGCAGGTTAGATGACATCACCAGTGAACCACCTTTTTTAGGTGTGGCTGCCATTGCTGCGCCACCCGTGCTCAGTAGGTTCTGGGCTGTGGCGAAAGTAACTCCGGTTGCTGCCATTAGCTTCAAAACATGGCGGCGCGAGTGGCCTTTTGTTACGGCGGCCTCGACGAGTTCTTTGTCTTTTTGTGAAAGGTCGTGATAACTGGTCAATCCGGGATTCTGGTCGGGATTAATCGGTTTTTTCATGGGCAACACCTCCGGTAGCTGGAATTTTTGATTTCTAAGTAGATTGGACAGAATCCGTTGTCCCGTTGTGAGGATTGCGCCTCACCTCGGTAGCGTCCTGCGCAAGTTAATAAGTTCTACTGCGCATCAGTCTAACACAAAGAATGGACGTAATTTGTAAGTCATTGATACTTAAGGGGTGTTGGTGATCTATGTCGCTATTTAGCAATAATCGTGTAGCTGGAGTGACGTTTTCCTGCGAGATCAGGCCTGGTGGGCGAAACCTCAGTTCAGGTGCTGGTAGAGATCCCTGACAGGCCCTGCCAGTGTCAGAGGTCCGCCTTTAAAAAACCTTGATTGTTGGCCCCGGTGAACGCGCCGCAACACGTCTTGATCCTCGCTCATGGTGTCGTGAAAAAGATTGGCTGCCGTGTCTATTCGAGTGGTTGACCAATCCGTACTATAAAAAATTAATCCCATCTTCACCGCTACTCTATCGCAGTAGGTTACGATACAGCGCGGCGGAGGAAGGTGCCAGAGCACCCGGGAACAATGAAAAAACCAAATATTCTGTTTATACAGACGGATCAATTGACGGCCTTCGCGCTGAAAGCCTATGGCAATGAGTTCAGCAAGACTCCTTATCTCGATACCTTGACTGACACCGGTGTGTTATTCGAACACGCCTATTGTAATTTTCCGCTGTGCGCTCCCTCGCGTTATTCTATGGCGAGTGGCCAGCTTGCCTCTCGTATTGCGGCTTACGATAACGCAGTAGAGTTTCCAGCCAGCGTCCCGACCTACGCGCACTACCTGCGGAATATGGGCTATCAAACCTGCCTGTCCGGCAAGATGCATTTCGTCGGTCCTGATCAATTGCATGGATTTGAAGAACGGTTAACAGCTGATATTTATCCGGCTGATTTCAGCTGGGCGCCTAACTGGCTGGATGAGGGGCAGCGCGATACCAGTGATACCACCGGGGTAACCGTATCCGGAACCTGTGCGCGCAGCGTGCAGATCGATTACGACGATGAAGTAAAATATAAAGCCGTACAAAAAATATTTGATATCGCCCGCAGCAAAGATGACAGGCCATTTTTTCTGCAGGTATCGTTCACGCATCCTCATGATCCCTACCTGTGTAAGCAGGAGCACTGGGATCGTTACAACCATATCGATATACCGCCCCCGCAGACTGGCCCTATGCCTGCTGCCAATCACGATACCCATTCACAGCGGATACTGGCGCAGCACAGTATGCTGGATTTTGAGTTCGATCCTGCTGATATAGAACGTGCACGCAAAGCGTACTATGGCTCGGTCAGTTATATCGATGATTGTGTGGGCGAATTAATAGCAGCGCTAAAAGAGTCCGGTCAAGCTGATAACACAATCATTGTGTTTACTTCTGACCATGGAGAGATGCTGGGTGAACGCGGTATGTGGTTTAAGAAAACGTTTTTTGAACATGCGATGCGCATACCGTTGATCGTGCATTCACCAGCACGCTATAAAGCACAACGTGTCTCGACACCTGTGTCTCTGGTTGATCTATTGCCGACCTTCTGCAGTATGAGTGAAGATGGTTGGAGTGCCAGTGTCGAACCACTCGATGGTGAAAATATAATGGATTTCTGTGAACACCCCGATCCTGACCGAACTGTGTATGCAGAGTATTTAAGTGAAACGACACCTGCCCCGATATTTATGATCCGTCGTGGTAATTTAAAATTTATCAGCTCGGTGGCTGATGATGACTTATTGTTTGATCTGGCCGTCGATAAACAGGAGTTAACAAACAGGGCCGCTGAACCGGGCTATGCAGATTTGGTGGAAGAGTTTTTAAGTGAAATTAAAGCACAATGGGACGAGCCTCTACTAACCAGAGATATACTGCTAAGTCAGGCCCGCCGGCAGCTGCTAATCAGCGCGGTAAATAAAGGTGCACCACCGCGATGGGATCATCAGGAGCATCCCGGTCAGGACGTTCTATGGTACCGTGGCGAAGAAGGTTATAATCAGTGGGCTTACAGCTATTTAGGCGCTGTGAAAAATTAAAATGAATCTTGAATCAACCAGGTCTGGATAGTCGCGAATGCAAAACACTCCACTCTATGATTGTCATATTAAGTCCGGCGGAAAGATGGTTGAGTTCGCGGGATGGCAATTGCCGATCCATTACGGGTCACTGGTCGATGAGCATCTGGCGGTACGTGAAAGCTCGGGCATGTTTGATGTTTCACACATGACTATTATTGATATCACCGGGTCACAGGCAAAGCAGTTTTTGCAGTTCCTGCTTGCGAATGATGTCAGTACGTTGCAAAAAAAAGGCGCAGCCCTGTACAGCTGTATGTTGAATGAAGATGGTGGAATCATCGACGACTTGATTGTCTACCACTTTAGTGATCACAGTTACCGGCTAGTGGTAAACGCTGCCACCCGCGAAAAGGATCTGGCGTGGATAAAGATTCATGCGGCATCGTTTGAACTCACCCTGTCGGAACAACCCGATCTTGCGATGATCGCAGTGCAGGGGCCGGAAGCTGTCGCCCGGGTGCAAGCGGCACTCGCTACAGAAATGGCAGAGGCTTGTCGCGGTCTTGGTCGGTATGAGGCTGTGTCAGTTAATGACTGGTTTATCGCCGCCACTGGCTACACGGGTGAGAACGGCTATGAAATCGCGCTACCGCCAGCACAGGCTGAAAGTTTTTGGAACACTTTACAAGAGTCGGGTGTGACCCCGTGCGGCTTAGGCGCTCGCGATACCTTGCGGCTGGAAGCCGGGATGAATCTTTACGGGTCTGACATGTCTGAAGAAGATACCCCCCTGACATCGGGATTGGCATGGACTGTCGCCTTCGAACCTGCCGATCGGGAATTTATCGGTCGACGTGCGCTTGAAGCGCAAAATTCAGCCGGGCCGTCGCAAGCGATGGTTGGTTTTGTACTGGATGGAAAGGGCGTTCTACGTGGCGGTCAGCTGTTGTATAAAGAAGACAAAGAAATAGGCGTGATCACCAGCGGCACCTATTCCCCGAGCCTGAAGAAATCAATCGCCTTTGCGCGGGTATTGGCCGATCAAGTCGGTGATTGCGAGGTGCAGATACGGCGCAACAGACTACCAGTACGCCTGGTAAAGCGCGTGTTTGTTCGCAACGGTAAGGCAGTATGATTACACTATGCTTCGCCAGTTCAATAATCGTTTAATACAGTGTAAGGAAAAAACATGAACGTTCCAGAAGACCTCAGATATACCCAGTCCCACGAGTGGGTAAGGCTTGATGATGATGGCTTAATTACTGTTGGCATTACTGATCATGCGCAGGAACAATTAGGCGATCTGGTATTTGTTGAGACCCCTGAGATAGACGCCGATGTTGAAGCCGAAGCAGCTGTTGCTGTTGTCGAGTCTGTTAAGGCGGCATCTGATATCTATGCCCCTATCGATGGCGCTATCGCTGATAGCAATGGCGCGCTGGCTGATGAGCCCGAATTGGTCAATACTGATCCCTATGGTAAAGGTTGGCTTTACAAAATGAACCCTGCTGACGGAACTCAAATCGAGCAGCTCATGGACAATGAGGCTTATCGTGGTTTTGTTGGTGCCGAAGAGAGTTAAGCGGTAAACGTGTTTCGCTGAAAATTCAGTGACCAGAATCCTTATTGATATAAATTGAATAAACCCACGGAGATCCGGATGAGTCATCAGGACCGCTTGTTTCAAGAGCGTCATATTGGTCTAACACCAGACGATATCGCTCATATGCTGGATGAAATTGGTGCAGGCTCATTTGATGAACTTATTGACCAGGTAGTGCCAGACGGCATTCAGGATGAATCACCATTGGCGCTGCAAGCGGCTGTCAGTGAGCGTGAGGCGCTGGCGCAATTGAAAGCGATTGGTGATCAGAATATCGTGCACCGATCAATGATTGGCCAAGGCTACTATGGCACATTTACACCGCCTGTCGTACAGCGAAACGTACTAGAAAATCCAGCCTGGTATACCGCCTACACTCCCTATCAGCCTGAAATATCTCAAGGGCGGCTGGAAGTGCTTTTTAACTTTCAAACCATGGTGACAGAGTTGACTGGACTCTCTATCGCCAATGCATCAATGCTTGATGAGGCGACAGCTGCCGCAGAAGCGATGACGATGTGTCATCGAGCGTTGCGTGGTAAGCGTCAAAGAATTCTGGTCTCTTCACACTGCCATCCGCAGACGCTTGATGTCGTCAACACAAGAGCAGCGCCCTTATCTATCGAGGTGCAGTCTGTTGACGAAGATCAATCGATTGAATTTACCGATAACGATTTTGCGCTACTGTTGCAGTGCCCCGATACCTATGGAGTCCTGCGTGATCATGCGGCTCTGGTTGAAAGGGCGCATGCAGCAGGGGTGATGGTGATTATGGCGACTGACTTGTTGGCGCTGACGATGATAAAACCACCTGGTGAAATTGGTGTTGATATCGCGGTGGGCAGCGCGCAGCGGTTAGGCGTACCCATGGGGTTTGGTGGGCCACACGCAGCCTTCTTCGCAACCACAGATAAGCACAAGCGCAGTATGCCCGGCAGGTTGGTGGGGCTTTCTGTCGATCGACATGGTAACCCCGCATACCGCCTGGCGTTGCAGACACGCGAGCAACATATAAGGCGCGAGAAAGCGACCTCTAATATATGCACGGCACAGGCGCTGTTAGCCATTATTGCTACTTTCTATGCCAGTTACCACGGACCGAAAGGGCTGCGGTCAATTGCAGAGAAAATTCGACATTCATCGACCTTTGCCAAAAATCAATTGCAACTGGCTGGATACTCGACAGGTGATACGGCATCGTTTGATACGTTTGCCGTTAGTGTGGAAAGTGCTGATGCCATTATTGATGCTGCGGAAAAGCAGGGCATTAATTGTCGACTGATAGATTCGAAAACGGTTGGAATTTCACTGGATGAAATTTGTGATTCGCAAGATGTTATAAAGTTGCTCAGCGTCTTCGGGGTGGAGATTTCTGCAAAGGCACTATCGGATTTTACGGCGCCAGAACTGCCCGCAGCTATAAAACGGGAATCTGGCTTCATGTCGCAGTCGGTGTTTCATGATTATCAGACTGAAACCGAAATGATGCGCTATATGCAGGCACTGGCCGATCGCGATATCGCATTGAATAGAGCCATGATTCCGCTGGGCTCATGCACAATGAAACTGAATGCCGCTGCTGAAATGGCGGCGGTCACCTGGCCACAATTCAGTGATGTTCATCCGTTTGTGCCTGCCCATCAGGCTTTGGGTTATAACAAACTGATTGAAGATATTGAATCAATGCTATGTGCCTGCACAGGCTACGATGCGGTATCGGTGCAGCCTAATGCGGGTAGTCAGGGTGAGTACGCCGGGTTGCTGGCTATCAAGCGCTATCACGAGAGCCGTGGGGATATGGAGCGTGATGTCTGCCTTATTCCACAAAGCGCACATGGCACCAATCCGGCCAGTGCTCAAATGTGTGGTATGCGAGTCGTTGTGGTGGCTTGCGATGATAATGGCAATATCGATATCGCAGACCTGAAAGCCAAAATAGCCAAGTATGAAAGCGCGGTGGGCGCCATCATGATTACTTACCCGTCTACTCATGGTGTATTTGAAACTCAAGTCTCTGAAGTTTGTGAGCTGGTGCATGCGGCTGGCGGGCAGGTGTATATCGATGGTGCTAATCTAAATGCCATGGTTGGAGTGGCGCAGCCGGGTAAGTTCGGTGGCGATGTCTCGCATCTGAATTTACATAAAACATTTTGTATTCCGCATGGCGGCGGCGGGCCCGGTGTCGGGCCGATTGGCGTTGGTGCACATCTGGAGCCGTTTTTACCGGGGCACAGGCAGAATGGCGTAGCCAATGGTGTGGTAAGTGCTGCCCCCTGGGGCAGTGCACTGATCCTCACCATTACCTGGATGTACATTAAAATGATGGGGCCGGACGGACTAAGGCTGGCCACTCGCAATGCGATTCTCAGTGCAAATTATATAGCCGCCAAGCTCAGCAAGAATTATGAAGTGCTTTACAAAGGCCAGAATGGCTATGTTGCTCACGAGTGCATACTTGATACTCGCGTATTAAAGGATATCGGTGGTGTCACTGTTGAGGATATTGCCAAGCGTCTAATTGATTACGGCTTTCATGCGCCCACCATGTCTTTTCCAGTGCCGGGCACTCTCATGATTGAACCGACAGAAAGCGAACCTCTCCGTGAGATTGATCGCTTTTGCGAGGCTATGGCGGGTATCTATAGAGAATACGAGGAAGTGGTCGCAGGCAGAGTGCCGGCAGATGATAACCCGCTCTGTAATGCGCCGCACACGGCCAGGAACGTGATCAGCGATGTATGGGAGCATCCTTATTCCCGCGAGCAAGCCGCGTTTCCGGTGATGCTTGCATCTGATGAGAACAAGTACTGGTCTCCGGTAGGGCGTGTGGACAATGTACATGGTGATAAACACCTGATTTGTACCTGCCCACCTGTAGAAAGCTATGCTGAGGAAGAAATCAGTTAACGGCCCATAGTCAGCCTTAAAGGCAAGGCACAGGCAAAAAGTTTATGCCTGTGCTTTGGCCGTCGGTCGCAGTCTCTTATGCCAATACCTATCTCTGATTAACGGTGCATAGACGATAGTCCTCCCGCGGGAGATCACTGTTTGTGTGATGTCCGAACCACTCGAAATTATCAAGGTGCGCGCTCATTGCGAGCGCTAGCCTTTCACCAAAACTAGTTGCCCATGTTCGAACAGTACGCAGATCAATTGTGGATGGCATTATTTGCCGCCGTTATTTTATATGGAGTCTGGCAAACAGTCCGGGCGCCGTATCTGGTCAAGAAATTTTATAAGCAAAATAACTTAACCGATCATGGTAAATCTGAATTAAGCGGGCCGCCCTATGGTCAATCGCTGGTACTGGAAAAGCTGCACGCAAATCATATCTACCGCGGGCAGTATCGAGGCTATCAAGTTGAACAATTCGCCGCGTTCCCGGAAGACCGCCATAAGTTCACGCTGAACAAGACCAAGCGTAAGCATAATCAGGCAGTCTGGACAGTCAGTTTAATTCACAGTGAAAAGCCGCTTTTGCAGTTTTGTGCAAGGCCGACCACGGTTACCGCTGCGATCGCTTATGTATTTGATCGAGATAATGTTGTGTTTCCTGATGATGAAAAATTCACCAATAGAGTGCACGTACAGTCAGACAACCACGCCGGTGTGATTGATGCCTTTTCAGAGGAGTTGCGAGCGCACTTAACCGGTATTGATCCGATATCTCTGGAGTCGGTTGGTGAGCAGCTTATTCAACTCACTCCCCGTCAGCCGTATGATGTCGGTGCAAAGCTCCAGTCAGATATGGATGCGCTTATAAAAGTGCATGAAGTGCTTAACCTGCATTATTCACAAGGCGACAGATGAATTTTAAGGAAACGCTTTGTATATAGTTATATATTGTCATTTTGGCGCTGTTTTTAAAATAGCAGACTGTCTATTCACCATCAGACGAAA
>JAVCKV010036388.1:0-23952 GCA_032274145.1 Herpochondria borealis | reverse complement strand
GCGTCCTACAGTCATGGAACAGCATTAGGAGTCGTCCCCCCGGACGAAGCTTGGGACACCATTCAACGATCGCGTCACATTTCTAACGATTGTTCCTATTTGGTGTGGCCACCTTGTTTGCGTATCTTTCATCCATTTAGTTCTTCCCCTACAGATACCGCCTTGGATGTTGCCAAGGTGATTGAAAAGTACAATATCACCGAGTTTTCGATCACATTGTCGCGATGGAGTATCGTACCACACACGGAAGAAATGGCCGAGTATTTACGGTTGGATACACGCGATCCGAATGAAATGATGCTGGCTACGGCTCCCGAAAATCCCTACACGGAAGAGGAACTGGAGGTACAAGAGCTGATACGTCACGAAGAAGAAGTTGGTCGGAAAAAGCAGCTCGTTCGAAGAAAGCAAAAGGAACGTAGAGCAAAGTTGGCTGCGAAGGGATTGTCGACGACGAAAAATCAGGTCCTTTATGCCAGCGAATCGTTTACTGCAGAAAGTAGCAGTAAAGACATTGGAACAAAAGAGAAGCCTCAAGAGGATATATCATCAAAAGCAAAAGAGGAGGCCGATACCAGCAGCAGTAACAATGTTGCCCCGATGAAGGAGGAAGCAGAAGAAGAAGGGTTTACTTCGAAACGGGCACGACGCCGCAAAAAGCGCAAATCTGGCATTTTGTATGAGACCAAAACCATGATCCGACCTCAAGAAAACTTGGACGCTCAAAGGACCATGTACGAAGAATTCAATGGACCGTGTGTCATACTGCTGGAACCAGATGGCCCTAGCCGTGCAAGATTGCAATGGCTACGGGATCGATTGATTGAAGAATTGGATGGTGCTGAAGTCTATGCTCCTTTGTACTCACCCACTAGCACGTTTTCCAGCGCGGAAGATATCGATCGCCTGTCGAGTATGGGTGGTGACGAAGATGAAAATGGTAGCGAAGAACCAGACGAATACCGACCCGTGGTACCTATCGCTGCCTGCAAAACAGTTGACAGCGCCATAGCGGTAGCCAGTCAATTGCGCGAAGGATGGAAACCGCTGACGTTTGATGTGACGGATTTGCACGTCCTCTCCTGTCGAGATGACGATGAGGATATTTATGGCAACAATTACGAGGAGGAGCAAGGACAAGATGAGCAACAAGATGAGCGACAAGAGCAACGAGACCAAGACGAGACAAGTAGTGCACCATACAAATACTGTAGCCAAAACACTGTACAAGAGTCATGGCGCTCACAGAAATCAATCTTGAGTTGGAGCAACAGACAGACTGTATGCCCAACCTAGTGTTTACAATTTCACCTCTATGGTAACTGTTCGCCTCTATTCCCCTGCAACAGAATTTTTAACAACATGTAAGGATTTCTCCGAAAATCTCAACTTTTTCTTGACCTAGTACTTGAGAAAAAGTTGAGATTTTTGGGGAAACTTATGAATTCCTGAATTCCCATGATGGGGGTCCTTTCACACTTAGAAGGAGCTGAGTTGCAAGACATGGAAGTCTTGCTTCTCCTGTGAGACCTCCCACAAGCATGCACGAAGCCTGTCCCTTGTCACATTCCTGGCCAATCCTGAAGAAGTAGCAAGCATACTATGTTTCACTCTTCTTTTTTAGCTCGTTTTCTTTCTCTGTTTCGACAGCAGCCACTTGTTCTCTGCCAGGTAGTGGTTCCTGTTGTGAGCCTTTGACAGTAGTCATCGTGTGATCAAAGAGTCTTGGGAACTGCCAAGGAATGAAGGGATCCTGGACAGAGATGGGAAGGAGCTGTTAGTGAATTGGCAATTTGCAACAGCAGGGAACTGTTTGAGAAGTCAGAGATGTCGGTCTCTACTCTCAGAAGCAGCAGGTAGACTACAAGGGTTATCGAACTCTCGTACCTGGAGACTGTGGTGTAAATCAAAACACATTTCTAAGGCGACTGTTAGAAACGTAACCTGAATAAATTAGAAGCTTAGGAACTAACTTGCAAACATCAGAGGGACATGGATGCAAATGACCAAAGGTAAAGTGTGGGGTCAATCGTATCTATGGCGCAATGACTGGCATTCATCTGCTAGTGAATCAATCACGTAGATCATAGGGCAGAGAATGGCATGGTTGCAGGGTCAAAAGCTCTGAAGGGTGTGGCACATCATAATTTCTTATGTGAAGGGAAAAGGTGCACCATAATTTGAGGCAGGCCAGTGGAAGCTCTTTTGTGGGTGTGACATCCCCAGGACATCATGAGTAGTCTCAGAATATTTTGCTGATGGTCCATTTGGGCTAGTTTGCTGATCCACTGTAGTTGATGTTTGATCATTTTGTCTGTAGGTTGTGGGATGTCTTTGAAGGCTGTAGTTTGTACTTGTGCATTGGTGATTTCAAATCTCTGTACTGCACCCTTTCCAATCTGGAGGATGTAGCAGATACTCTTGTGATGGAAAGCGTCAAAATCCGTTGTCTCATTGCTGAGCTAACAGCCCACAATTTGCATCCTAGAGTATGGGGTTGACAGGGATGGCAAGGTAGATCTGGTACTGGTTAGTGGGTTACAGAAGAAAGTCCTGAGAGCACCGACTTGTGGCGGTGCTTCATTAATTTGACAATTGACTTCATGTTTGTCACACAGGTCCTGATGGATTCAAGAACCAAGGTATATCTGAACTTATTGGTCCAGGTGATGAAACCATTTTTAACAGCGGGTTTCTTGCTCAGGTCTTGTTTCTTGTACAGTTTTCTTTTTTTAGAGACTTTGGGTGGAGCACATTACTTCAGTTTTAGATTTCCTGTGGTTGCGACCAATGTGCATCTGAAGTCCAAAAAGTGCAAGGTGATCAAAGAGTTTCTCCATGCCTGTGATGAGGTCAGCTTTGGTTGTGAAGAGGAAAGCATTGTCATCAATGTATAGTTGGTAGATGAGGTCAAAGAGGGTTCTGATCATTTGGGTAGGTTGTCCAAGGAGGTGTCCTCCTCTTTCAGCAGTCTTGATCTGTAGGAAGCAGTACTCAGGTGAGTCCCTTCCCCATTCCTTTGCCCATTTCTGTTCTGAGGTTTCTTCAAAAGTCTGCATCAGAAATAAGAAGAGTATTGTCACCCTGTTGGATGCCAATACTGCATGGGGTATTTGCTTTCTCCTCTCCAATTTTCAATTCAACTTTCATCTGGCATACAAGCGCCGTATTGTCTGTATCGTTTTTGGCAGGATACCATAGTGTTCAAGAAGTTGGAACTGGAGTTCATGACTGATCATGTCAAAAGCTTAGATGGGATCAACAAAAAGGGACCATGTTTCTATATTGTGGTGTTGTCTGGTTTGGAGCACTGCGCAGATGGTGAAAAGGCCGTCTTTGCAGCCTTGTCATGGTTGCGAGAATTGTGTTTTGTTCTGGAGTGATAGAAATGTGCTGAGGAATGTTCATTGTAGATCAAGCTCATGCCTTGTGCAGTCCAGGCATACCCCATGCCAGTTGTTTGGGTTGCTGGTGTTGCCTTCTTTTTGTACAGGCATCTGAGAATTGCACTGGTCCATTCCATTGGTAGTGTGTCACCATTCTTATGAACACATTGCATGACATTCAAGAGTATCTCTTTGCTATTCTCGGGTACATGTAGTGCTTTTAAAGCTTCCACTGTGACCCCAGATTCTCCGAGTGCATTCTCGTTCTTGAGCTTGGCAATGTGCTTTTCGAGTTCTTCCATCGTTGGGGGATGGTCAAGTTTGGTCATTGTCGAATCCCGTTTCTCCAACGTTCAGGAGTTAAGAGGATGTTGTCTCTTCATTTTGGATCGATCAACGATGAGGCTCGTCATGTTGCGAGCGCTATTCCTTCGGATTTAGTCGCTCGCTTGGCATTTTATTTGACTCTGTGCTCCACTGGTACTGGTGGACTGGTAAAGTCACCCGGATACACGAAAAGGTTACTGTTGCCAGCGCGTGAACAGTAGATCCAAAGCTGGACAAGAGTTGCTCCTTGTTCCATAGAACACATCGTGTTTCTGTCCAGTTGGCAAATAGTTAGGGATCTCCTCCTCTGGCTTCCTCAACTTCAACCAGTTCAAAACGATGATTGAATACTACCCATAAATCATACCTAGAGGACCACAGCTTCTTATTTAACACATCGTAAAACGTACGTTGGGGCCTGATCCTTCAGACTACAGCTTGTATGCATACCGGCCGGGTAGACTACAGTATGTTCCGCGGACTACGATACGGGATGATTCTTAAGCCTCCGTCTCCAGCGCAAGTTGCATCGAATCTGCATGATAGTTCGTTCATACAGGGGAGATGATTGGGGAACCTGGATATCCGAATCCGCTTGTGCGCGCAGATAGAGAGAGGGACACAGTGTGCTTCTGTATAAGTGAGCATAGAGACGCCAACTTATGACCGGTCTGCGGCAAAGTCAAGCAAGAGTAGAGTACCTGGTAAGATAGTCGTAGATGTAGAGATGGATATCCAGGTTCCTTTCTGTGAACCAGAAGTGGAACCTGGAGATCCCCCAGCGGTGCGCTGTGCAGAGTAGAGGACACGCAATGTACCGTCTGAGTCTGAGCATCTACGACTACACCAGGTTAGACGTCTACCAGTTCAACGAAAGAGTTTCTGTGCCCTGTATAGCGGGTAATTCATGCATGCATGGATCGGAGAAATGTTATCTTTGAAATATGGATTCAACAAAAGCGTTTCTGTGCCCTGTAGAGGGTAATGCATGCATGGATCAGAGAAATGTTATCTTGAAACAAGAATACGGAAATACCGGCATGCAGGTTTCTAACTAAAAATATAATATATCTTTCAGAATCCCCCGAATCCCTCTGTTATGAGTGTCCGATGTCGTGCCAGTCTCGCATCAACCTTCCGCAATCCACACAAATTTGGGGCTGGAGGTCTTCCTTGTCACATATGCCGTCAGCTATGCTCGTTAGTGTGAAAGATTTCGGACCGTATCCGTTTTCTCCACGCCAGCCGGTGGTGCGACTCGAAGCCTGTCATTACAGTCATCGAGAGATCATTCTTCCTACCCGATAGGGTAACTGCACACAATCACCAAGACGTGGAAAGCTGAAACGAATTTTATTCTCCTAGCGCAATGAGTCAAGAAGGGAAGTTAAACTCTAGATCGGCGACTGTGCCGTCTTTGATGCCACCAATGAGCCTCCTTGATCAAATGCGGCATTCGGTTTCAAGGGGCAAGGATGAAGGAGATCGCCCGTGGCATCAAGTAGTAGAAGATGGATTATCTATGTCCAATCTCCTCCCTCTCTCAGCCCATGCAGCAGGAGTTTCACCATTCTCAACGACGGACCTCTCCGCCAGGTTGAGTCAATCTACATCACTCTGTCACGACCGCTCTTACCTCTCACCTTTCGGGGTTGACCATCGTTTCCCAGAAAGCGGCGGCGAAGCCGCTCGTCAAGGGCGGCTTCATGACATTCTTCAGGCTGCCCTCAGTATCGTCGATGGAGACGACGAGGAGGACTTCGAACCAGACATTCTCGCTCCTCGCAGGAGACGAGTGTCTTCTCCTTCCTCTAATTCAAGAACTCAGCAAGAAATGATAAGAGGACGCTACGCACCTTCAGGCAGGGATTAGGAGCTTCTGAGCTACAAGGATCTGCCAAACCTGATTTCGGGATATCAGGCTGAACTGCCGCAGATGGAATCACCTTTTAAGAGCAATAACAATAGTATTCATTATTGAGTGAGTGAGTGAGTCATCTACCTAGCTAGCCCCTCTGGGTCATTTCAAACAGACTTGGACGTTGAAGATCGAAGCGGGCCCCACAGAGATCAGATGATGAATGCCTCCAAGTAGACTCTTGGCGACCTTCGACAAAGTGGCGAGGGTGCTGTGTGTGTGCGTAACCCGTATTTTGGAGGTCCAAAGACAACTTCTCGATGCATGGTCATGGTTGCTTGAGAGATGCCGAGATCAGAAATGCTTATGTATCACTTGCCAGATCGCGAGGCTTAAATATGTACCAACACTGTATGAAAGACCCGAACTGACTGCGGGAGACTACCTCACAACTTGTGCAGAGTTCCGAGCACTTGGTACATGTGGATAATTATTCCGTTTCGAGGATGCTGCAAGTCAAACGAGATCCTGGCCTAGTGATCGATGTCTGGTTGGCATTTGAACAAGCCTTGGTAGAAGTAAATGGTGACTACTTCTCGTCTACCGTCTTAGACCAGGCGTCGTAACAGACACGCGCCTCTTGGGTGAACCAGCAATCAGGACAAGGAATCACCGCTGAGATAGAAACCAGCAAGTCGGGAACGAACGGAAAGGTCCGGTCATGAAGGGCAAAAATGTGACGGAAGTTTGTTCAAGATGTCTTGACGGTGTTTAAGACACAAGATGATACAGGAGAAGTGTAACAGGGATAGCTTCTCCACCTGTAGTATATCCTTGTGTTCTTTCGTCTCGTCTAAGCATATCAGGTAGCATGTAGACGTGTCTGCAATTATGATTGTTTTCTAATACTCCCACCTCTCTAGAGTCTGCACTTGTCTGATACTCCCGCCTGCGACATCAACTATCTGCATACCTAGAGAACATTATAACCCATAGACTGTTGGCTTCTAGTCGGAGTATTTCAGTTAGCCGGTGTGCTTGCTTGTTGCGTCTAGAACTTACACTACCACTCGTACAGTCTACCGGTAGGTGTCCAGTAGATTTATCGACGTCCATCCCTCGCCCGTCACGCACCGAACCGAAAAGAACGATCGCGACGATGGTGTTGCTCAAGATCATCATTGTTGAAGCATCGCCTTTCCCTCCCTCTTTCAAGCTGACTCTTTCACCCAGCCATTGACACCTCAGTTCCTCGGCTGTATAATGTACGTCCCTTGCGCATTGAAGAGATTGCCAACGAACACCCCGCTGAACTCACCCAACAACTAATTTCGACCCAGCAGTCAAACTATCGCTTTATCTCACCATGATGGACCCAATGGCCAACCTTGGCGGCAGCGCGAACGCCGCCGCCGAGACTGACGAGAAAGAGGCGTTTGATCCAATTTCCTTGCAGCAAAATCTACAGAGAGTCGATAAGGTTCGATCACTCATGGGTATCATCTCGGGATGTGTAGCTGGGATATGTGGATTGACCGGACTTGAGGGGCTAGGTACGTGCATGCGCGACGGTGATTGATATGCAAGCACTCAGCCAGATTTTTTCTTACATCACCCCTCCACTACCCAGTATGCTTCATTGTGCTGCATTTAACAGTCCTGATCACCACTGCAGCGGTCAAGATGAATTTCGATTTGAAGAAGTACTTGCGTCAATCATGGATTACCTACCTAATGGCGAATCTGCAGCAAAGTGCACTATCATTCATGCTCTTCTGGACTCTTTTCTACGGATTGGTTTACTTGTATTGAGTGAATATAATGATTGAACGAACGAGTACTGCACGCATCAGATTAGAAAACTCTAGAACTCTTTTTATCTCGGTGCACCAAATGCCTCTGGCATTCTCTCTACTGTGTATTTGTAGCCACTAATATACATACAAGGCACACCCGGAATCTTTCGAATGCGCCCTCTCAGCTCCTTGTCGCACGTTGCCACGATGAAACATCTCCATTGTTTCGCCATATTCGTGATGCAGTCATCAGCGTAGCAACCCTTACAGCTGCAGGGGATCCGTTCAAACCGAGGATCCTTGGCCAACTTCAGTGCAATCTTGTACTTTCCTCCCAACTTTTCCAGTTCCCCCATGACACAGTCCGTAACGCAAGGAATACACTTGGCTAGCAAACAATCCATCATGGCCCTCACCATGTCCAATTTCTTTCGAATCGAAAAGTTGAAAAAGTTGGTATCCACCAGTACATGATATGGAGGCCCCAATTGAGTATTGTACTCGAAAAAGAGCGCCGACACGGCTTGTTCGACATGGCGGGGCTCTTGTTCTTTCTTGGCCGCAGCCTCCTTGGCCTTCTTTTGCTCCATGTTGGATGCCACGCGCGTGTCCTTGGGGCTAATCATCTTCTTCGCTACGGCGAACTTTCGAGTCTTCTTTGTCTTTCCCATTGTGGCTGTTCTTTGTACCAATATGCTGGACGATGGTTCGTTGGTCTGGACAATAAGTAGCGTCGTCGTCTGCTTCCAAGGGTTGATTGCAAGAGAAATGAAAACAAGACCCACAACCAATGGACCACAGTCCGCGTGCAACGCGCGGCACTCAAGTACGAGCTAAATGGTACGGTAAAACATACCGGTTAGCATCACTCCCGCGATCTTGTTCTCAAAACATCAACCATGGCAATCTCAAAAGTCGGAGACCGCTGTTTTCCTTCAAGAGAAAAGGGAAGTATCTACAGTCCTCTCCGGATTCAGAAGTTAGGCTTTTGGGCGGTATAACAGCTTTCAATATTCTTGCGCGAATCAATCAAGACCTTGAATCAAAACTAGTGTATTGCCGTTCGCCACACAAACACAAGTTGCATTGTTCATAAACCGTCGACCATGGTTCAAGTCAAACCCACAGAAATTTCCTCAGCGTTTCATGAGCATGATACTGCTTCTAAAGAAAAGAAGAAGTTCCTGGGTGTTATCGAGAAGCGATACGTTCGAAGTCTTCCCGGAGTAGTTCATGCGATCGCCAGCATGCTGGCTTTGCTGTTCGGCAACTTGCTTTTTGTTGCTCAAGTCATATTTGGTATGGATCTTTCAACATCAATCAAGCTATCTTTCTTCATCTCCAACATAGTGTCGGCAACAATTACGATCCTGTTCTTCTGGAACAAGGTGCAGTCGTGGCAGCTATCGACAACCTCCATGCAGGACAAAGGTCTGGTTGCTAAGCAGATGCAGAACTTCAACAGAGGTCGGGGAACTCTAGCGCTACTGAGCTACTCCCTTTTCCCGGTTGTCGTTCTCAAATGTCCGCAAGACTGGTTGGATTCAGTTTCGTTCTCCAGTGGCATAGCTTGGGTTACTCTCGGCTTGACGAGTCAAACGTTTCTCTTGATCAGGGACTATGGAACTCCCCTGATCGTTGTGTATGGTATGTTCCCAGCTGGCGTCGGCATTACGATTCTTCGATACGGAAGTATCAGTGCAATGCTTCAAAACCATTCGCAACTGGCTGATCACTTCGAGAAGCAGGCCTACTTCGTTCTTGCCTCTATTCAGTTTGGATTCATGTGGTACTACTTCTACAGTCGTCGACTCGTGTCCAGAGTGAGGGTGCAAACCATGTGCAAAAATTATCATCCTATACTGTCTTTGATTTACGCTGCTCGACTCTTTACCGACAACTGGTGGACTTCTATGCCAGCAGCCGTCATGATTCATAGTTTGTTGATGATTTTGATGAGCTGCCTGTTTGCTGTGAAGATTGCAAAGACTCAGTTGAAACGCGTCAAACCAGAGGAAGAAGAACTTCGCAGATCATCGCTCTTCGAAGCGGAGGGACTACAGTCGCGGCGTAGGTCATCTCTATTTGAGGCCGTTGCGAACTAGCAAAGTGCAATCGAGAACAACTGCGCCAACAGGATATTGATGACTCGTCATTTCAAATACAGCTGGCTTGAAACGTACTATAAAGATGTAGTATCTACCTAGATTGAAAGTGTCTTTAGAAAGTCATCACAAACGCTAAAACAAGCAGGATGAAAACGCAACGTTATTGATGCTGAGGATGAATGCAAGATCAAGCTTCCTCCACTATTTCCTTGACAGCTTGGGGCAATTGCGTAAGAAAGTGAATGTTCTTGTCAACCAACGGTCTTGCTGCCTCGTTCATAATCTTGCGTTGCTCCAACTCGCCCGCCAAGCTCGTCGACCAGTTGGGTTGAGGCGCATTGCCCTCAAAACGTAATCGAGCAGTCTGCTGGTACTTGTCCGCCAACTCCACCAGAATCGTCTTGGCACCACTACCAGCAGATCCACCAACATCATAGGCCAAATCATCACCCACATGAATCCAAATTGGATCAGCCGCATCATTTGCCGTCCTGGTCTTTGGTGACTCTCGCGCAATCGCATCCTTGGCTTCCTTGATTTCCATATACTTTTCCTGAGCTGCCTGGTAAATCCATGTCAATTCAGCATTGCCTTCCACGGCTCCTAGCTCGCGAAAGAATTTTGAACGACCTCCTTGATCATCTTCCCACGACATGCAGAAATCAAAATAGGGGCCTAGTGTAAAGGTCATGTGCAATGGGTTGGCGCGACCATCCGTAACGGCACCGATAATGACGTCGGGGTTGTCCCTCTTAATTTCCGCCAAGGCGTCGACTACTTCGGGGTACAAGTGACGCTCTGCGGCGTGATGACGCTCCATCTCCCAAGCAGTCAAGACAGCGTTCACAATCGAGGGGCTGACTGCGGTACGGGACCATCTGATAGGGGTAACGGAGGGGGTGAGAATGATGAGGAAACAAGGGGGTAAGAACGACGACATGTCGACAAACTGAAACAAGCATTGTTCAAACGTGGACCTCCACTGCTGTTGCAACAAGCAAGCGACAACTACAACAATCTTCTTTTCTGCTGCATTGCATCATACTCACTTCTTCGCATGAGCCACAACTACATCTGCAAGGGCGCTGACAGGTGTCGCCCAATCATCGGCGCATTCCTTCAATTTCTTGGCCAACATGATATTCTCCATCTCCCTCCGAATGGCCAATTCTCGAATTTCCGTATGCGTCAAGACTGCGGCTCGTTCGGGGTCGTCAATGGCAATTTCTTCTCGAATCAATTTGGCAGTCTCGACGATATCCATGGGGGTCAAGCCCTCGTATCCGAAACGCGCCATGGCGCGTGCAAAGGCAGCGTTGGCTTCGTCAATGACGGGTTCAATGGGGTAGAGTGTGTCGTCCAAATCAAACGTAAGGAGAGCCAGCTTTTTCTGCTTCGTATTATAGAGTTGGGTGTCATTGGGGAGTTCGAATGTTCCGGTCGCAGCCCCGAGTCGTACAAAGGAAGGTACTCTTTGATGAGGGACGAATCCTTGTACTACTGAGTAGGGGCTAAGTAGGCATACTGAGAGGAGTACTGAAGAGGATACTCGAAGCATTTCAATTGTGTGTTGTTGATTGTAATGATTTGGAGAATGTGTTATGCGATGAGAACGTTGCGAATGATGTCGACAGCTGATATTCGTATCCTTGGTCGCCAAATGAACGAGAAGTTGTCAGCGAACTTGGCAATCAATCACAGACAGTCCGCCGTGAAATTCTTGTTGAACTTGGCTAGAAATTTCTTCTTGCTTCTTCGTTCGGTGCGCTACACAAATGAGCCGACGTACGATTGAGCGAGCCCGTTGAGTGGCTTCCAGCAAGTCTAACGTCACTATATCCCTGAATACACGTACAGTACACTACTGCCACTCTAGCGAAGTACTGTACCGGTACGAAGTACACTCTGTATAGTCAAATCCAAAAGATCCGCGATGCTCCCTAAAATCGATGGAATTTGGAATAATAGCAACGCGCGTTTCAGAATCCAATCCAGACAGACAGCAGCAGATCGTGATGACGTCACCCCTGAACAAGCAATGCAACATTTTTTCGTCACAGAAACACAACACGATCCATTGTCGCGTTGGTCACTTCTTGTTCCTCACTGTCACCTTGCTCATACAGGGTTGTTGCAAGAGACCTTACCATCATGTTGACTTCGGTTCTAACTCGAACTGCCAAGAATGCCGTGCGACGAGCGAAAGTAGTGGGTTCTTCCTCCTCGTTTCTGACTTCTCCCTTTTCCACCGCTCGATCCGACGTCGACGATGATCCGCCGAGAGATAATACTACCTTGTTGGAAGAAGATATTTCTAACGACGGAGAGTGGGCTGGTTGCTCTCGTCGTTTCATGAACCCTCTGCAGATTAGTGTCCGTGGTTCTGATATATTGACGGATCCACTCTACAACAAGGGCACTGCCTTTAAGCAGGGAGAACGAGATCGATTGCGCTTTCGAGGCCTACTTCCACCTCGTATTTCCAACATGCCTGTGCAGAAGGAACGATTTCTGTTGGCGCTGAGAAGTGAGGAATCGATGATTCGGAGGCATTTAATGTTGGAGGATTTGCATGATCGTAATGAAACACTCTATCATCGTGTGTTGGTGAGTACGTCGTACCTGTTTGCTTCTCTGGATTGCGGTTGACAAGACCCTGCTAGCAACTGTTCATACAGCTTCTTGTCAGGGACGACTAAATCTATCTCGCAGCGTTCTTGGCTCACTTATTATGATGTATCTCTTTGCCTTGCGCAGGTGGATCACATTGAAGAAATGGCGCCTCTCATTTACACTCCAACGGTTGGTCAAGCCTGCAAGGAATTTGCATCACAATATCGCCGACCTCGTGGCATGTACTTTACCAATGCCGATCGTGGTCACATGGCAGCCATGGTTCACAACTGGCCCCACAAGGATGTGCATGTGATTGTCGTGACGGATGGATCGCGCATTTTGGGGTTGGGTGATTTGGGTGCCAACGGAATGGGTGAGTGTGATGTGTGCAGTGTGTAGTGATGACATGTGAGGTTGTTGCGAAGCCAGGAACAAATTCTAGAGAGCTCTCACACTGTGTGCCTATATTATAACACTCCATCAACGAACGTGCAGGTATCCCGATCGGAAAGTTGTCGTTGTATTGCGCAGCAGGAGGTATCGCGCCGCACCGTGTGCTGCCCGTCGTATTGGATGTTGGCACAAACAATCCTGAATTGCTGAAAGACAAGTTCTACCTCGGTGTCCAGGAACCTCGTCTGAAGGGTAAGGAATACTACCAACTGGTAGAAGAGTTCATGCAGGCAGTCAAGTACCGATGGCCACAAGCAATGGTTCAATTTGAAGATTTCAGCTCCGACAATGCTCAAAACTTGTTGAACATGTATCGTCACGAGACGTTGTGTTTCAATGATGACATTCAAGGCACCGGTGCCACGACCCTTGCAGGATTGTTGGGAGCTCTGCGCGCCAAGGGCGATGAAGTGAACGCACTGGGCGACCAACGCATTGTGATTGCAGGTGCGGGCAGTGCTGGAATTGGCGTTGCACAAGTTTTGAAGCAAGCCATGATGGAACAGGGACGCACTGAAGAAGAAGCACTGAAAACTTTTTTTGTGGTGGACCAAGATGGACTATTAGGAACGGACCGCGTCGATGAGTTGTCCCCGGAACAGGCCGAGTTTGTTCGTGACGAAGATGGTGGTTTACCTCTGCTGGAAGTTATCAGAAAGTACAAGCCAACCATGTTGCTGGGGATGACTGCTGTCGGTGGTCTCTTTAAGGAAAACATGATTAAAGAAATGGCTGTCTCTTGCGATCGCCCAATTATCTTTCCGCTTTCGAACCCGACAGTGAAAGCGGAGTGTACTGCAGAACAAGCTTTTGAATGGACCGAAGGAAGAGCGATTTTTGCATCAGGGTCTCCCTTTGATCCAGTCACTATGCATGATGGACGCACCCTTCATCCAACACAGTGCAACAACATGTACGTGGACAAGAGCGTGCGATGACTTTGCAGTTTGTTACAATGCACACACCACTAACTTTGTGATCTCTTCTTCTTCTCCTCAGGTACGTCTTTCCCGGTATCGGACTTGGCGCCACTGTCGCAGGTGCCAAGACTGTGACGGATCGCATGTTGTACGTTGCAGCTGAAGCCTTGGCCAACTTTGTGACGCCCGAGGAACTCGAGATGGGCAAGGTGTTTCCACACATTTCGAGTATTCGTGAAGTTTCACATCGCGTGGCAGTCGCAGTCGCCAGAGAAGCCGTTCGTACGGGGCAAGCCCGCAAGTTGGGCCCCGAACAATTGGAGAATCTGGAGGAATACATTGCCAACAAGATGTACTATCCAGAGTACGTGCCATTGGTGGAGAAGCGTGAAATTTCGATATAATGATACTATAGATAGATACACAACTACTACCTCTAGACTACACTAGCATCGCATGGAACGGTTGCATTTTGTGTGTGCTTGTACTGTACGAACCCAATGCGACGATAATGGCCAGGAAAAACAGTGAACTAAATGCGTATGTCTTTTCTTTAAAGGAGGTACATAATGAGATTGATTCGTTAGCTTTTCTACATCATTTTAGCAGCAGAGTGTCATGTATGTATGTGTATGCAAGTCTCACGGGATTGTCAGCCACTAACGCGGTACAATGGCAAATGTGCATCTGCGGTCGGTAGGTATGAAGGAGAAGCGAGTTAGCGTGAACGAATACAGAGAGCCTCTATAACACAACAAGATTAAAATAGAACATAGAAGAACGTACTGTTGATAGGTTTCACAGCAAATATCTTGACAGTCTTGTAAGCATTCTTCCTTGCTACGACTGGCATTGCCGTATCCACTCGACTGTTCGCACTGTGACTTGCAATCGGAGATGGATCGCAAAAAGCTTGGATCCTTTCGTGTCCCCTTGGTATCCGACTTGTCCTTGGGTTTCTCTCCAGGTACCTTGGGCGCCTTGCCCGTCAACCAAATTGTTGGTTCTGCAGCAAGGGCTGGGGATGAGGAAGAGAGTAGAGCAGCAGTTCCAAGTACGGCTGCGGCATTGAAAAAGGCGCGGCGACCTGTTGGTGCTTCTGCAAACAGCTCAACTGTAGCTGATGGTCGTGATGGTGCAAACTGACTAGGAGCGAATCCCAGAGATAGGGATACCAATAGCAGAAGAAAGAAGCAACGCATCTTGGTTGGAGTGAAGAAGAAGACGATGATAATGATGCCAATTGTGATGGCTGTGATCTTTATACGTCACAAGTCACAAAATTGTCTGTTTTCCATCCGACGGATGCGCAAACAAGCCGCGCACAGGCGTGACGAAATATCTTTTTGAAAAATCTTGTTACAACTTAACTTCTTGATCTTTCCTGAGCATGCGATGTCGAGTGGTTGAGGCTGTCCTTCTTTGGGTTACAAGTACACCAGTGGTGACTGGGTTCATTGACACTCAGAATTGGATTGGATCCTCGTACTTGCCATCTGCAGCACCAGGAAATTCCTTGTGGTGGCATGAATATGATGCCTACGAGAATGGCATTCGTCGAGAGCTGACAATCGCCTCCAGATGGGGTGTGAACGCCATTCGTGTCTTTCTCCATTCCATGGTGTTCAATAACGACGGCACCAAGATGATGGACTCGATGAACAAGTTTCTCAACGTCTCTAACAGCGCTGGTATTCGCGTCGGGTTTGTATTCTTTGACGATTGTTGGCAGCACTCTGGCGCGTCCCTCGAAATACCCTGCACTCCGCAGAAGGGTGTACACAATGGTTGTTGGATGGCGTCACCTCAAGACAATGAGCGTGGTGACGGTGTGGAAGCGTTCCGGAACTATGTGGGCCACACGGTTGCGCGCTTTCGAACCGACCAACGAGTGCTTTGGTGGGAGATTTACAACGAACCTCAAGAGAACAATCCATTCAGCATGTCGCTCCGTGATGCAGCGTATGGGTGGGCAAAGATGGAGAAACCGATTCAACCAGTACTCTCCTGCTGGGGTGATAACGAAGCGACCGACGTTGTCGATATTCATTCATACGATACATCATTCTCAACCAAATGGATCAACGCAATCTACAGCAACACCAGCAAGGGAGCAATCATTACAGAAGGAGGGAGTCGCTGGTATCAACCTCCACATTCAAAGGACCAAGGCTCGCCTCTAGTCGTTCTCAACTTTCTCAAGGCTCTTAAAGGCCGCCCGTTTGTACCAGGAATTATGCTCTGCTGGACGCTCTTTGTTAGCAACGACAACACACGATGGCATTGGCATACCGCACCTGGCACTCGGGAACCACTCATTCCGTGGGATGGTCTATTCTTTCCAGATGGTACTCCGGTGTCGTTCACAGAAGCTGCTTTCTTCCGTCGATACGCGACTGAGCTGTCCCCTGATCATCATCATCATCATCAACTGGCTAATGGTGACGCACTGCTGACATTCGACAACTTTCTACCCGACGGCGTTCATGATGGGGATAGCTTTCTGACGATGAAGGCTGGTGAACGATGGGGTGCTACGCCGGTCTTGGAAGAAGAAATGTCTGTTATTGGTTTGGAGGGAGGTGACCTGTTGATGGAGGTTTCTTTTTGGCCTCCAACAGATGACACGAAGGGTTGCTTCCATGTGTTCCTCTTGGCTGATGCATTTCAGATTGTGGTATGTTATGGCGACAATACTTTGAACTTGGTGAACAAGAAAGGAGAGAGACTGGGCAGCTTTGACCTTTCAAAACTGGAAAATGGCGGATGCGTTGCTGGGGCTTGGAACCTCCTCCGTGCACGTGTATCCGCATCTACAGTATCTGTCTGGTTCAACCCCATGTTTTCAGAGACGGGCTTTGTAGGAAATATCACGGATCGTGAGAGGGTGCCTCGTAGCCCACCACCAAGGATCCATGCTGTCGTTCCGCCGACGCGCAATGCCTCTTCGAAAACCTCGCTGCTCTCTGCACTCTCCGAGGTGAATGGTACCCGCATTGACTACGCCTCCTCGCAAATCGTGTCGTTTTTGCAGGATTATAGAACATCCCTTGAATAAGGGAATGAGCTCGAACTAGGTTTTGGGAGAGTGAATGGACGACTCTCTCCGGTGAAGCAGAAGAGGGCTGAGTCGTAGAGTGCAAAGGACGAGTGAGCAGTGTGTCGCGCCCTTGCATAATAGTTTAACCAGCCCAGACCTACTAACTGACTGAGGTAGGCCAGTTGCCCAGTACTTCCTTTACCACTGCTTACCGCGGCGGGAGTCTTGGCGTAGGCTGTTGTATCAACGTGACGTGGACTGAAAACGACCAGATCACAGATGATCGTGGTAAGGTAGATTGAACCAACATCGTAGTGCTGTATCCAGAAAGGTGCCTTGGAACCATTTGGAAGCACCGCAGCCAAGAATAAAACACCACAGAGTATTCTCCATGAATGACAAGGTCAAGTAGAAGAAGTCAAATTTGTTTGATACTTTAATATCATTACTTCTAATGGCATCATGGGAAGGCGACTCTCACCCAGTCAACTGCTGACGCTCCGCCTTCTTAAGTGACGACTCAACAAGTCGCACATATCTCGCAAGCTTTCGAAAGTTACAGTACTGAGATGGAATTGTGTTAAGTTGAGTGTAAAGCTTGATTGTGTTTTGTACAATCAAGGTATCGAGTGCAGCAAGCACGTCTCCTTTGAAACTCTTCCTCGAGACCACTACAAGACGAAGCGAGCATGCAAGTTCATAGAGAGCCAAGGCAGCGTCCCAACGTTTCTTGGCTTCTTGGGGTGATGAATCCATGAACCCGATTATTTGGTATGTCAGTGCAAGATTGAAAGAGATGACGGTGGTGGCGAGGCTCCATCGCAGAGAATCTGGTTCGTCACTTGTAGGATTGTTTCCAAGCCTTACTGGTTTTGTACTTGTTATGGAGTCCCAACCTTTTCGTAGGGATTGTCCCCTATTCACAATTCCTTGCATTCCTTGTACTGATGGCGGAGATGGCTTTCTGTGTTCCTGTTGTGAGTGGTCGTGTTGGAGATAAGAAGACACATCTCTGTTCTCTTCGAAGTGTTGAGCTTTTGGAGGTCGTTGGACTTTCGTGAGACTTTTGGCCACCATCCGCTGATGCCGAACTTCGACAACAGCGTAAGCTTGATCGCTTTGTATCCATTTTGATCCTTGCTTCTTTACAGTGTATAGGGCTTGTCGAAACTTCCTGCAAGCCTCTTCAAGATTCTGCCCTTTCACAAACTTGTCGACTCCGTCGTTATTCAACGCGACGCAGCTTGCCAGCAATGATGATCGGTACATGTTGAGTGCTGGAGTTGTGATGACAGCTGCTGCTTGATGTTGTGTTGATGAGCCAACCGTGATGAGCGGAGAGAAGTCTACGATTAGATGAAATGGAGAGCTATGATGACTACTGTCGTATGTATGAGTATATAAGACCCGCGGAGGAGGATTGATGAACAAAAAGAATGGGGTGGGTCCCGTGCACGACAGTGGAACATTCTTTGTTCTATGATACTTGGATTCTTACTGGAAGTTTGGTAGATAGGACAGAAGCGGGCTTATGTAGGACTAGAGGCTATGGCTTCGCTGTCATATTTTCAGAAAGCGGAGTACCGCTTTCTTGACATATATGCAAGGTATGATAGGTTTTCCTACTATCAATGGCATCAATATGTATGCATTTTTGAAGATAGGCAATCATGTGCGTGATAAAAAAGAATGACTAGCAGAAGTGTTGAAGTACAGCACATCCTATCCTTCATCCCCACGGGACTGTTTCTGTACTGGTGTACCGTACATGTATGTACAGACTGCTCGCCTGGATAGCATTGTTTCTTGGCGTGTTTGTCAAGGGTGCTACAGAAGGAGGAGCCAACAAATTAACAGCTTTTCAAAGTACTATTGGCGCTCGACTGTAACGCACAGACACTCAACAACCACGTACACGATACTTCGTAGTCAGACCTATTTGGGCGCGATGCATCGTACCGGCAGAAATTTGACTCATCACATCGACAACGCGCTCAATTTTGGCCAAATCCATCATCACGTTGCGAATCTAAAAGGTGAGGCCAGATGAAGACCACGGTTCACAAGATTCGACCAGGATCGTGAACACCATCAGCTGGATTCTATTCTTGCCCGCTCCACTCGTTGTAGGTACAAAATAGTGGCTAATTCTTGCCCGCTTGACTTAAATTTGGAGAATGGTACTCCTAGTAAGCTGTTGGTTGAAGCAGGTCTGGATTCTATCCCTTCCTACTCCATCATGGTCGTTATTAAGATTGTTGTTTACAGTGCGCCTCAAGAAGGATCAAGATAGGAGTAGACATCATGGTATCTGCTATGATGCGCTGATGGCGGACAGGCGCCGGTTGACACCTGATTGCTTTCATGCTACCTCCTTGAAAAGCACCGATGGAGGGTTCAATTAGTAGCATCATACTATCACGCTTGCCAATAAGACAAGTGATGAATGAGGGGTAAACAAAACTATTTTAATCGTGGCCACTGAATCTAAAAAAGGTACCAGCCATGCTTCTATCAGAACTCGTCGCCCATCTCCTCCTCGGATACGTCACCGACATCATCGAGCCAGCCAATGAACAATAGGGGATACAACGACGACAGATTGCATATAACGGTGAGTAAACCAAGATTGTCAAAGTTGTTTTCCGTCACACCCAGCACCTTGGTGAGAGCCGCGCCAATTTCAGTTCCCACGGTGGAGGCGCCATTGAAAATGCTCATTAGAGTGGCAAACAGGACTGCTTCCACTCCGGGAGGGCAGATTCGAGCTGCCAACACAAGGGTAGGGAGAAAGGCAATTTGACCCAAGATGGCCAATGCAACGTCGTCTCCAAACACAAAGGCTCCATCGGGTATACCCAGTTCTCTGTTTGCGTGGGTAATCAACAGCAACGACGATAGACCCAACGGCGTTGCAATGATGCTAGACCAAAACAGAATATCCTTGATGGCCATGGAACGCAAGTACTTTTGGTAGACCCATACGCCAATCAAACTGGCAGCGGATGTCACGAGACGAACTCTCCCAAGAAACTCTGGACCCATGCCCAAATCGTTCGTCATGAAATATAAAAAGGCACCATCGCTGGTGGGAGTTGACTGCCATAGAAACAAAAAGAGTGCCGGCCTCCAAATGGCTGGTTGCTTAATAGCGGACCACAAGTCTTGTGCTTGCTTTTGTACCCCTCCATCTAGTTCTCCCTCTTTCACGGGTGGCTCGTTGATGCTGGTGGCAATCAGCGTGACCAAGAAGGGCAAGACAGCTGTCAAAGCAAAGACATGTCGCGGTGTCATGACTTCTAGCAGTGACCCCGAGAAATAGGCCGACAGCAAACCACCCGCTGATGCAGCACCCCAACAGAGACTTTGCAGTCCACCAGCCACTTTGGGGTCGCCGCTGTCTCGTGTCTTTTGGACTACAATGCCATCGGCAACGACATCGGAAAAGGCGACACAGGCACTGCTGAGAAGAAGAGAGGCTATTGTGGCTTGCAGTGTCCACTCATCTCCCAGTACTCCTCCAAAGTCAGTTCCCAAAGCAAGGTATGAGGCTGCTCCCACGATTCCACAGACAATCAGGTAGGACCGCCGTCTGTATCCAAACAGAGGAAATCCATCCGACAAGAACCCGTACAGTGGTTTGATGGTCCAGGGAAGAGTGAAAACTCCCGTCAAGGCTGACATCTCAGCAGGCCCAAGATGCAGTTCGTCCTTGAGAAGAAACGTCTGTGCCAATCGCGCCAAGCCCAAGGCGCCCTCCACAAAGTAGATTGTCATTATTGCTATAATCTCGGGGGTTGGTTCAATGCCAAGGAAAATCGAGTCTTGGAACTGGGCATACCATGCTGCTGGTTCTTCTTCATCACCTGCTGTTATCACCTCCACGAGTTTCGCTTCGGAAGAGTCATCAAGGATATTCGTTTCTTCATCTGCTATTGTGACGTCGTCCGTGGTCTTGAAGGAGAACAAGGAAGGTGATATTCTGAAATCGGCAGTTCGGATGGACAGAGTTCTCAATTGGGGGCTGGGAGCAAAGCTGAACGCTTGAGGTACTGCAATCAACACTGTAGCCAACAGACTAGCTATAAGACGACACCTAGCCGACGTGAACATCGTGATTAGGGGTTGTGACATCGTTGTGATCGGTGGATGGAGCCCCTCATGAGCGATGGGACTGACGTTCCAATCAGCGAAGAATTGCTGCGCGGCCGTTAAACCTCTACCTTATCCATGGTATTTCTGTCACGCACGTGCCATGAACATCACTGTATACTGTGTGTACGGTCCACCGTCGTTGTCCATCTTGCCATCCCATTTTCAATTTGACAAGATCGATGTGTTTCACATGGTCCTTTACCATTTTGGCGAGGTTGTTACAGGTCTCGTATCAGAGAGCCTTCTTTCGCCAGCATGCTTGCAGTTGCTGCAGATACAAGATCGATGATACAACGACAGCGCCCAAATTTCCTTTTTCACACGGTTGCTACTGGCCTTATCTTGAAACAAAGTCTTTCTTCATCATCTAGAGCCCACGTGGTCGCTGCAGGGGCAAGATCGATGATATTATAAGGGAAAGCTGTCCCCATAAAACTTGGATTACATCGAACCACAATGCCGTCATGCACCATGCGCTTCGTCTTCTTTACTGTCGCATTAGCTACTCGCGTCTATGCGGACAATCCCTATGATTGGTCTCCATCTGTCTCGGTGAGTGATAACTTGGACGAACCAGATGGTGCCGGATTTTGCATCGACATTCGGGGATTTGGTGCTAGCCTTGACTGTTCCGGTGATCTTCAGGCTCACTCGTGTAAGGAAGCTGGAACCGACACTCAGTTTGAGTATCACGAGAAATCTCTACGCGCCGTCAACTACAATGTAAACTGCCAAGCTTCTACTTCCCCCGAGGATCGACTTTGTGTCACAGTGGTGGGTGACATTGTGGATGGAGCAACGTTGAGCCTCGCCGAGTGCGACGACGAGGCTGCAGCACAAACGTTTGAGCTCGTCAATGACGAGTTGCGCATTGGAAGCGGTCTCTGTCTAGTTGTAGATCAAACCTTGCGTGCCGCGGGGCGTTTCTGGGCTCGGAACTTGTTCTTGGGGAGTTGTGATGCCACGGCTGGAGCTTTGAAAACCTGGACCATTACTCCGGAACCAGCGTCGGAGGAGGAGTTCTCGTTGTGCTTTCCAGCAAACGCCAGGGTGCATCATGAACTAAAGGGTTGGATTCCCATGATGGAACTCTCACTTGGCGACAGTGTCTTGGTGGACCACGAGGGTAAACACGAGCCAGTCTACAGTTTTGGTCACTACGCCAGCACAACCGTGGCTACCTATGTTCAAATGACGACTGATGGGAACCAGCGAATCGAACTATCCAGCAAGCACATGATCTTTGTTCGCAGGAACAATGTCATGACCCCAGTGGCTGCCGAAACGGTTGTGGTGGGGGATGTACTTCAAACGTCAAAGGGTGACCATGTGACTGTATCTCGGATCAAGTCAGTCCTACGCGCGGGCGCCTTTGCTCCCTTCACTCCATCCGGAACCATTGTGGTGGACGACGTGGTGGCATCGAACTTTGTCATCATGACAACCTCTCGATTACTACCACATCAATGGATTGCTCATGCCTTTGAATTCCCCCATCGTACAGCAGCACGTCACTATTTTGGAAAGTATCCCTTTGAATCCTACAATGAATACGGCATTTCAACTTGGGTAGCTCGACCCCATCAGTTCTTCACGTGGTTGTTTGCTCAAAAGAACATGGCAAGTGAATGTGTTGCGTTCGCGCTCATGTTTTTGTTCGTGCCAATCCTGCTTCTGTTTTCCGGAGTAGAGATACTCTCGACGCACGGTGGTGTTGTTGTTCTAGTGGTACTCGTTGGTGGAGGGTTCTGGCGTTACCGCAACTCCCATGGTAACAAAAAGACAGCTTGTTGATTTGGATCACACGGGTTGTTGAGTAAAGTAATTGATGTGTTATATATATATATATAAGTTATCCATTCAACGACTCTTGTCGTCCTTCCATCATCACGAATCCAGCATCATCGGCACGGCGTGGTGTCGTATCGCGGCCTGTCGTTTCGACTGCGCGCGGGCTTCTTAGATGCAAACTCACAGCAAGCTGGTTAGATCCTCATCAGATCTGCTGTCGAGAGATAGGACATGATGACATACTTCAATTCATCAGGTAGCATAGCATGCACGTCCTCATGTTCCGCACCTGAAGATGCCGTCGTGCCGACTCGTCGAAACGATTGGCTCCATTTGTTGAGAAAGGCCGTTGCAATGCTGCGCTGGAACTCATTGAGATTCGGATGGAATGGCACTGTCGCATGGTGTGGTCTCTTGGCGCGGTGCTCACATGCCATGGTTGTTGGTTTTCTTTCGCGTACCGTCAAAGGGAGATCTGTGAAAGACGCAAGATACTCGTAAAGTGGGCCTTCGCCAGACTCCTGATCGAGAAGAGATCGTTCCTCTCTCCTATCCTTCGCAAACAGCATAGCACGACACACCGGTGGAACAACCCGGTCATTGTCCAATAGAGGCTGCTCCAACAAAAGTTTCGCCATCTCAAGGCTCTGCGTGTCGTGGAAGGGTAACCTCCAGTCGTCATCAAGACACAGTAGTGCAGAATCGGTACAAGCTGCACCCTGGCTTGACAGAAGATGATCCAAAAACACCCTTACCGCTTCAACACGGTTTCGACAAACCACTAAATGTAGCGGGGTTCGTGAGTCCCTGTCTAACGCTCGAATGTCTGCGCCATGGGAAAGCAGTATCGCCATGAAGGACGCGGCAGCTTGAACATGTATTCCAACCAAGTGGAGTGGTGTTTTGTCCAAGTTATCAGCAACGTTGATACCAGCCTTGTGATCAATCAATAACTGAACAACTTCAACGCTCGCACCTCGTTCTATAGCAACGTGCAGTGCTGTACTACCATCACTGTCTGTTGCGGTGACAATCTCCGGCTTGTAATCCAGCAACAAGCGAACAACTTCAGGACCACAACGATGCTGTATCGCACAGTGAAGCGCCGTTCCACCACAGTTGGATACTTTCATGCAATCAACTTTGTGATGAATGAAGAGCTTCAAAACTTCAACCGTAGCACGGTGTAGAAGAGCGTAGTAAAGCGGCACGAAACCATCGCCGTCCCTTTCGTTAATGGCAGCCTTGTGGTGAATCAAGAGCTGTATAACTTCAACATGAGCGTTACCTGCAAGAGCATTGTGAAGTGGTGTTTTGAAATTGATATCCCCATAATTCGCATTTGCACCATTCTGCAGCAAAAACGGGACAACGGAGAATTTGCCATTTTCACATGCAATGTTCAGTGCAGTTTGATGCAGATCAAATCGTGTGTTCACATCGACTCCATCTTCTTCAACCAGTCGACTAATCGATTCAAGGTCTCCGTTTACAGCAGCATG